>JAUPFN010000019.1:9488985-9784605 GCA_036924255.1 Apodemia mormo
GTTGGTTCGGACATGTAGAAAGAATGGTAGGAGAAAGATTAACAACACAGATATACAATGCGAGAGATGAAATACTTTATTATTTATACTACATCTATTCGGAAAGCACATTAGTTCTTACTTGAAAAACGAGAAGAAAGTACCCTAATTCCAAGCGAACCAATATGCGAGCGGCAAAAATGTATGGGATTTCTCTCCTCCTTTAACTTATTTTAAATTCATGACTTTGTATCTCGAAACACATCAAAATGTTACTGGCCACTAGCATTGGTGTAGTATAAAGCAGTATGTATCACTCGGAGAAAATGCGATACCTACCTTGAGTGTATTGAAACTACACTCTCGTAAGGTATCGGTCATTTTCTCGCCTTGGTGAACAAACTGCTATTATTTTTCTATACTTTAAAAGACTTATACACTTTATTATTATAAATAAACTCTATACATTAAAAGATGTAATTCTCATAAAAATACTTTTCTGAACAATATTACTAGATAGTATAACTTTGCGAGCCCCTACAAAGCTCTGCTTTTTGCTAGTTTAAAAATATTAGAAATACATAAAGTTTCAGCAGTCCTCCGCTAAAACAAGCTAACAAAATGGTGCCCAACAAATCCCTGAGGTATCAGGTACCTCGGCATTAAATTTGAATAATCATCAAAAACCACTCGAATCGATCATTCCCATCAGAAAATCAGATATCCATACGCTGAAAACTTCTTTTTCTATCAGGAGAGCCACCTGCTAGTTTACTATCTCTTTCGATATAAAAAAAACAAATATAGAATACGCTCCATAATATTGCAAATTATTAACGTAGGCACAACAGGTTTTTGATTGGCTGGGTCTGCACCGCTTCCCTTTTTGAGTATAGGTAAAATGTTAGCAAGGATCTTCCAGGATCTTGGGACCTTGTTAGTTTTTTAAGAGACTCGGTAGAGGTGAGTCAGAATAGCCGACTAATCGGGTGCGCAGCGCTTCAGCATTACTGCAGCAATGCCATGAGGTCTGCTGGCTTTGGTAACGTCTAGGTTCATAAACATTTACTCAAATCTTTTTGGTGGATTTTAACGACGTTCATTTTAGAACCGAGCGGAGATAAGCAGCTGCGTTATATGCTTACTTCTTAGTTCGAAGATCTACGACTTTGCTTTAACGAGCGTCAACCCAAGCCTAATATGCATCCCACTTATGCTTTTTAGCTACAAAGTGGTCAGCGTTGAACCACGGGCGAACTGTAGCTTCAAGGGATACGTCAGCAAAGGGGATAAAATACTCCATAGCTTGACGTACACACTTGAGACCGTGTCGGATCAGCACAATGGATTTTTAGACTTTGTTCCAAGGATAAGAAGCGAAAAAGTGTCACATCTTATCCCAATCTGCTGATTTGCATCGCTTTGCTCACCTATGTCTACAGGTGGTGGCTATTGCGGCACATAGGTATATCACTACACAGTGATCCGGTGTCCTAAGTGTTAATGAAATGGATACCGAATATCTGTCTGGATCGGTCGTCAGAATAAGGTCTAGGTGTGGCCAAGAACGTTAGAAATGCGCGTGGGCTCATAGACAAGTTAAGAGCCACAAGCTATTGAAAACTTATAGATCGCTCTTCCAGCGTAGTCGGTGTCGTTATACAGACACGGCGACTTCTCATGGTGGGCATTAAAAACCCCTAGTAATACCAACTGCGTAGATGGAAAGCGTTGATGGACTGTGTCGATGACAGCTATCGCCAGGATAATTCATGAGTCTAGTTTTTTCCTGTTCTACGCTATTCGAACGGTAGATACTGGCGTAATCGATTTGATTACGGCCAGTATTCACAAGGATTCACAAAACAGAAAAGTCATAATATACCTTCAAGTCACGGAGACGCTGATAATAACAGATATTGTCTTTGATATACACGCACACACCCGCGTGGGAGTAAAATTCTAGGTAATAACTGGGCTGAAGAGGAAATACTTCATTATTTTCCTCTATAATACTGATCTTTTTTTCGGAATATTGTTTGGTTTATCTTCGACTTCAATATACTTTATTTCTAATAGAAACAACTGCTAATCCTATTTGCTATATATTACCTCCAAACAGTATAATGGACCACGCAATATAAATATTTTATAAAATGCTCCGTAATAAATTAAAGCTTAAGAACCAACCATATAATTGAAAATGATTTCCAAGGTTAATGTTTTCCTATTAATATTAACATATTTAAATAATATAAAATTTCCTTTGTACTTATATAATTTATATTTTTAATACTATACAGTAATACCCCGAACTTACGCGATAGGTGGGACTGAGCGACAACCGCATAAGTCGAATTCGCATAAATCGGGGTATAATTTTCCAAAAAAATATTTTTGATTAAGGCTTTCAAAAATACACGTAGACAAAAAATGTTTATTAAGATCTCAAACTATATAGCAGAGCATAAAATCAGCAGAGTATAAAATCGCCAACCAAATTTATGTTGATATAGAAGGCTTCATAAAATCTAACAAAGTAGTTTGTCGACTTGATTTTTTTTCCGCAAAATTTCCTAACCCAAAAAAATATATATTCCTTGTTTTGTAGAAGAATTACGCTTTCATTAGAGTGCATTTTTCTACAATTTGTCTTTCAATTGTCTGAATACGTACATTGACTAAGCAATAGTGTGGAGCAAGTAAGTCAAATAAAAGATGAATCAACGAGATTTGAAAATCGCGTAACTCCGGGTTCGCGTAAGTCGGGGTAGCGTAAGTCGAGGTATTACTGTATTTTTAAAATAGAATAGTAAAAAATGCTGATGAAGGGATAAAGGGATTGTTTATGAAGGTAAAACTAGTTATATACATACATATCCTAACGCCAAATCCTTTAAAGGTGCATCCACACTTTTTACCGAATATTACCCCGTGACCGTATTAGACACATGTGTCATTACCGATTAATGTGGACGTGTTTTGTTATGCGAATAATTGCCACGAGCTGCAGCACTGTTCAATCCATTCCGAACACAGGAACAAAGAGACTGCTAAACACAGAATAAACGGCAGGAGTTACGATCGGCCGGGCCCAGTGTGGACGGTGGTCTGTGTACTGTCACGCATCTAAGCCACGTGTTACGACCCGATCCATTGAAAGTCGGTTTTCTCAAAGTATTTTCGCTATTGTCCGTGGACCAAGAGACGTCCACACTTGTTTTTATGACACGCGTCGAAGTACGCCCGATTAAACGGATACAGACACGGGGTAGGAGTGGATCAAGTCATGACGTGTCCGGCGGGGTTATTACGTAACTCGCAATGCGAAATTATCGTAATTGTTTAGTTATTGCAAGACACATAACAGCCTTGTATATTAGTGTCAGTTGTTGCCGCTTTATTAGTTTTGATGCTGTGACATAGCAAAATGTGCATCCAGTGGCCAGCAAGCAATTGGCGACGTTTTTGATAATTTTTTTCGTTACGTTTAAGAGTCATCGCTGATCGCTGGCGGATTGCAAATGTTAGATGTTACGTCGGCCGGTCAGTACCCCATCCGCACCTCGCTGCCACTCATTCACGCAGCGCACGCTATAAACGTCGTTGTACCTAGACGTTGTTTAGTTTTGCATTGCGACGATTGATTATTAAGCCATGAAGTGGATATGTTGCGATGCCATGCCAAGCGATCTAGTTCGACATCATGCGTCTACACTTGCACAATTTCATCGTACATGGCTTGTGACCGTGTCAGTGCAAACTATATAGTCCACATTTAGCGTAACATGTTCTGTAGCGATGCCACGTAGTCCGGTCTGTCGTCATGTTACAAGTGTGGACGCACCTTAAGATGCAGACAGAGGGAACTAGTCAGTATTTATAAATTTTGGAACCATTAAACTCTCCTCTTTACAAAGCTGTTATTGTTGTTTATATTATTAATTATTTAACTAAAATAACAACGAATATCTATCTATAATATACCTAGTGTTATTAGCTGACACAGCAAACGTTGTTTTGCCATACTTATAACTTATTGCCATATATATAAATAACTTGCATTGAATATTTTACTTGTACTTGTACTTAAGAGGCCCCACCCTCTTTAGTTTAGGAGGGTTTAATTGAGATGAAAACTACCCTTTTTTTAAGTTGGACTAAACAGTAGATATCTATAAAAAATCATTGAAATTGGTTTAGTAATTTCGGAGTCCATCGGGGACTAAAAACATGACACGTAATTCATATATATTAAGATGTATAAAGTATCTTTACGCCCGTATCCCCGGAGAAGTAGGCAGGGTACACACCAAGTACACCCACGATTAGCCGAAGATACTTATGGCCAATTGCACTATCGTTGTCTTAGTTTAGGACAGAGTTCCCCAAACTTTTTTGTGTCGTAGACCCCTTGCCATGTTTTTCGGTGTTGGGTAGACGCCCTACTTACCTGATATTGATTTCCTGTAAATTTCTAACTGTAGTGAAGTTTAGTGTTAAAAACTTAAAGTAAAAACACATGTTAATTTATACATTTATTAATTGAATTTAAATTAAAACTACTCAAAATAAAATTTTGTATTTGTTATGTAAAATATACGTAACATTAAATAAACATAAAATAAACTATAAATAAAATAACATAAGCAATAAGTCAATATTTTTAGTGAGAAGGATGAACCTGACGCTTTAATAATAAATTATCGACATTTGGCATCAATTTTGTAAGGGTTAATCTTAAATCTCCTCGGCTAATGATGTCCAGTCTGTTTCTTTTTTTTGTTAGGAGATTCGTTAATACACTATGGTCTCTATATGTACCAACGCTAACTTCATCCAAAAAATCAATATTTTCACTATTTACCAGCTTTAATACAATACTCTATGGTATTTTATCGTTTTTGAACGAAACATTGTACAGAATAACATCAAATTGGCATTGTTTTTTCAAATACGCTCTTCGGGAAAAATAAAGGAACTTAGTCCGTCATTTTGTTTCGTCCTGTGTGTTATGTGTTGGTTGCAGTTTATGATACAGGTTAATTTAAAAGTGTTTTGGCGTATTAATCAACAAGTAAACTTTATTTATAATCAAGATTAGTTCAAGATCTAACAGTTTAGATAATAATTTTGTCAAAAAACCGTAAATATCAATTAATAAAACATATATTTCGTTAACGACCAACTTGATGATACCAGCGCTTTGGGTATGCCTGTACCGATTTTTATTTATTTTCGTAAATTTTAGTGTTGATATCTATGATCTCAAAAAAAATCATATGATGTGATTGTGAAATATCCTAAACAGTATTTAAAAAAAATTAACATAACTGTAAAATTCAAGAAGTAATAAATTATTTAAAAAAATACGAAAAAAACTACGTATTAATTATGAAAAAAATATATTAATATTTATGTAAATAAATATTTTTGTACTATATGTTGTTTATTTTTTTCCGTATGTATATGTTTACCAATTATATAAACAAAATATAAAAAGCATAGGTCATCGATTTACTTTTTGAATTAAAAATCCTCTACTAACAAGTAGTCATATTTTTCTCAAAGTGTCGTGTTACACCTGAATTATTTTGTAGCTTAAGCCATTTAAATTAAACAATTCTTACACCAGTGTATTGCAGTACTCAAGACATCTTAAAAAATATACGCTTTACAGTATCGGATTCAATCCAAACAACTCTTAAACCATTTTTGTGACCACGGTCCACCGGAATGTGTGCGCGTAACGGTCCGTGCTTTTTTAGAGAAAAATGCGAAAATGGCTGGTGGTGTGAGCGGTTAAGGGAATTCTTTTAATGATATCAGATGCAGGTTTGTGTAAAATAGTTTTTAAAATCTCTTCAATGGCTGGCAAAATTAACTTCTCTCCGATAGTATAAGGTTTTCCGGATTTTGCTATAAGTAAGAGAAATCAAGCCGGCAAACCATCATCAAGTTCGACTTGTGACGTCGAAGCGAACATTCTGTCCAGTGTAGGTCTTTTCTGAAGTTTATCTTTGAGTGTTTGAAAGTATTTCAAATCTTTCTCTGTTTTATCAGGGTGGCATCTTCTCAGATGATCTTGCAGTTTATATGGTTTCATAGCGTCATTGCCCAAAACTTTGTTGCATAAAAGTCACATAGGCGATTTTTTGTTCGGCAATGATGGAATGAAGCCAAATTTCAAATAATCAACACTGTACTGTCTACATTTTTTTTTAGATTCGGACATGGCATCAGTCATCTGTGGGCAAAATTAAATTATTTAAATAAGACAGAAAATCCAGCAGCTGTATATTAAAAATATTTTTTGATTTTTCCGAAAACATTCCATAATTCGAACATCTTCTTGCAACAATTAGCTCGAATTACGGAGATTGCACTGTAATTATAATACCGATTGCTAAAACTTTCAAAAAGAAACTATTGAGGAGTACTCGTGTAATTTTGCATGATTGAATATTAAACTACTAATAACTAAAGTCACGATTGGCGTAATTTATCTATCTTTAAACAAAACTTTAAACTTTAAACAAAACTAAAATTTAATAAAAAGTAATGTACTTACTTTTCTCCAGCACTCTCAAACAAAATAACACTACAATTTGTGTGATATCTGGATGCCCTTTTGCCCCCTCTTCTATAAAAAAAATAAATCAAAGTGTATTCGGGGCCTAACATATAATAAGAAAAACGTACAAAAATTGTAGACTCTAAACTTGGTAATAAAAATTTTTTTCTAGCCTACCTAAAATAGTTAGGAAGCTATTGAAAATATCCAGCACGCTGGACAATGAAACGAAAATTCATATTATCTATTCTGTAAATAGGATAACTTGATAGGTACTCGCTTAGATTAAATAACAATACACGCTGAAAAACACAGACCTTGTTATGATACCTAGATCTATAATTATGCTTCAATTTATGGCCAAATTAAGTAGCAAGGTAAGAAGTTCCTTTATTATATACAATTGTATTCAATACCAAGTTATAATTATTGTGTATAATTATATACGTGTACAAACTCATATTTAAATGACTAGACGATAACAAGACTTACCAATTATCAATAGTATCTATCTATCTATCTATCTAGGCTATCTATAGTAGTTAAGTACTATTGAGGTACTTAAAGGTCAGGGTTGTTCAAAGTGGATTACGGTGCACTTGAGGGTATGTGGATAAGGGGCGTTTAAAAAAATACGTAAAACGTTTATGAGAGGATTGGATAAAATCTCGCTGAATATTACTAGGAGAAAGAGGACGGAGGGGGGGAGGAGGTTGTTAAAGCAAATGTTTCCATTAAAATTTGAGTAAATCGTAGGTTTACTAGTTTACCAGGAATTTTAACAGTTCCTTTTGAAGTATTTTAGTACTGACCAGACCTAACATCTAATTGAATATTTAAATATTAATCTTAGTTAGTTTTAAATACATCAAATCTTGTTTAAATACGTTAAAGTAAAAATCATAAACCGTTTTTCAAATTAACGTATAAACGTAGGTACTAGTTGCAGCGTGCAGACCTCTGCATTATAAATGTTTTTGGCGAATCCCGCGGGATTACATCATTTTTGTGGGATAAAAAGGTTTTCTGGTTATCATCTACCTGTGTGTCAAATTTTATTCAAATCCGTTCAGTAGTTTTCGCCAAAGTAGCATTTTAACTTGTTAGCATTTTAACATTTTAACTCGTTAAATTTTGGAATTTTAACTCGTTAGCATTTTAATTCGTTAGTTTTATAATAGATGGCGTTAGTAGTAATAAAATTCTAATACAACATGTATCTTCTATTTTTTAATATTTATAAAATGGTATTTTAATGGTAGATCATATCTAGACATGAATTTGAACTACCACGTCAAAGCTCACACCTCGAAGTGCGATACTTTGTCAGTAACAGATATCACAAAAGTGCATAGAAAATCGCCTAGTGTAATTTTTACCGTATTCCGGTTTGAAGGGTAAGGTAGCCGGTAAACTTATTTATGTGGCATTAGACCTCGCCACAAGATAGCAACGCACTTTTGATGTCTATAGGCGACGGTTGACTCTTCCCATCAGAAGACCCATCTGCTTGTTTGCTATCTTCTGATATAAAAAATAGGTCAAAATTAAAGTAACTACTTTTTTACATATTCGGTAGAATTGTAAAATATATTCCGCTGACAGGTGAGAATGATTATTACCTTCTGCATATGATTTACACTTCAAAATTCAAAGCAAGGATCAATCATGCTATTTTATAATGTATGGCAAGTGGTGCCGACTCTGACGTGACACAAAGTATATCATTTCAAGTTCTCAACTTCAAAACAACCATTTGAAACAAGCCAATCATTTTCACATCATAAATTTACAATTAACGCCTCACTTCCTTGTTCTTTCTAATATTTTATTATGTGAAAAGTTACACTTGAAGTTTTTCCTTTGTAATTTAATGCAACCTATGCTTCACTTATTTTACCTATTTTTAAAACACTAGATAAACTCGCTTTGAATGTGCGGTGTGTAATATTTTTTAACAATTATAAAAATGTATGTATGAGCTGACACGTAGTGGAAGTGAAAATTTTGATTGATGTAGAAAAGAATGAAAGGGAGAGAGGGAGAGAGAGATAAATTAAACGAGGAGATGATATTTTAAATAAAAATACTGTGTAATATATTCTATTTCATTCATCACCAGTTTCAAGTTACAAATTTTATAGAATATAGTCTAAGATCCCGCTGCAGGATTGGTGCGTTCATCGACTATTTGTTTGAAACCAAATTTTTATGTTTATTTATAATTAAGAGAATATATATTCACTAGGGTGCCTATCGAAATTTGGCCGCCATTATTTTTAATTAAATTATTTTTGATTGGTTTTTGGTAAAAAATTTCGTTTATTTATTTTTTAAATAAAATAACGTCTACATCACGGTAATTAATATGAAGATTCCAAAAAATCACGGTTGCCGTTGCGCACCTGGCCGCACCTCTGCAGCCAGGTGTAAACAGGTATGATTTAGATAAATTTATACGTTTATAACCTATATTTAATAATTATATGTCAAATTGAAGCTAATTTTTTTCTATTAATTATCATATATGGTTGCTTGATTAAATCTGGCCGCAAATAAGGGTTACTGGCTGTTAAAGATAATAAATATTTAAGGTAGAGTGAAAGAGAGTCAGTGCGTAACATCATTTATCAGACGAGGATAGCGATTGCCGGCTGTCCCACGCTTTTAAGTCGTACAGTTGAGAACACTAACAATCAACGCATGCGCAATGGCTTAAAAGCGTGGGACAGCCGGCAATCGCTATCCTCGTCTGACGAATGATGTTACGCACTAACTCTCTTTCACTCTACCTTAAATATTTATTATCTTTAACAGCCAGTAACCCTTATTTGCGGCCAGATTCAATTAAGCAACCGTATATGATAATTAATAGAGAAAAATTAGCTTCAATTTGATATATAATTAATAAATATAGGTTATAAACGTATAAATTTATCGAAATCATACCTGTTTACACCTGGTTGCAAAGAGGTGCGGCCAGGTGCGCAACGGCAACCGTGATTTTTTGCAATCTTCATATTAATTACCGTGATGTAGACGTTATTTTATTTAAAAAATAAATAAACGAAATTTTTTACCAAAAACCAATCAAAAATAATTTAATTAAAAATAATGGCGGCCAAATTTCGATAGGCACCCTAGTTAATATATGTGAGTGGTTACGCAAAAAGGGACCTCAAGGGAAAATAATTGATTTCGAGTAAATCACGTTTAAAATGTTGAGTCGAAATGAGAGAGGCGCGGGGTGTTTTATGTTAGTGTCGTTAGTGAGCGACTTCGTCAGTGAGAAATAGCACGTGTTTGCGATAGCTGTATTATTGGTGACTTATTTATTCGTCTTTTACTTGTCTTTATGTGCGCGCTAGAAAAAGAAACTAGTGTGCGCTGTGTATAAGGTGTAATATTTTCAAAACTGCCTCGGCTTACATAAAAAATCATTAAAAAAAACTACGGCACCTAAAATTATTTTGATTAGAACAAAACAAAGATGAAGGACCATAGAATCAGAATTTATCAAAAAAAAAAAACCGTTTCCAATCCCTTCAGGTCCCTTTTTGCGTAACCACTCACATATATTCTCTTAATTATAAATAAACATAAATATTTGGTTTTAAACAAAAAGTCGATGAACGCACCAATCCTGCAGTGGGATCCCGTACTAATATCAAGTCACAACGATTCTAAAGAAGTTTCATTTCAAAAAAGTAGTGCAAGAAACGGAACAATCTCATGTGTTTATGTGACAAGAGATAAAAGTTTTATATTTTATACATGGAATAACATTTTGAAGCAAATTATGAGGCGTATCTCCAAGGATAATAAAAATCAACGGACAATACTTCTTCATTTATATTATAGAAAAACTTTTAAGGAGATGGCTGTCCTGACGGAAAGAGATAGCAATCACCTATAGTTACCAAAAATATTGGTGGTGTGTTGCCATGCGTATGTCGGATTGAAATATTACATGAGTGAGTTTACCAGCTATCTTAGCCTGCAAAATAGAATACAATAGTAACAAAGAATTATGCTATAATGGCAGGAAAAGGTTATGGTGTCAAGCTCGGTAAACCAGTTCTGGCATCACTTCAATTATAGGAAATCAAATCCAAGCCCAATTGATTGCGATATCCCTGATGGATAGCAAACCATTTGAACAACGAGACAATTAATTAAAGAACGGACTTTCAAACTTGTACTTCACTGTTCCTCCATTAGTTTTCAAGACCACAACGAACCCGTAACAAAACAAGCTGTAGGTAGAACAAAATATGTATTTATTTGATCAAGAAATACAAAAGAAAATTCTATAGTCCTTTTAATTCATTTGTGGACTGGATTGGTTTTAAATGTAAATTGAATCAACTTTATGAGACAATACTCAATTAATATAACAAGCAATTATGCTCAAAAGAAGGCTTAGATTAAGCGCTCCTATTAATTAAATTTACTATGAAGTAGCCATTATTGCATTTTTTTGGTATTTTCTACGATTGCCTGGCGTACCCTAGGGGGTATGCGTACACAACTTTGAGGGATTCTAAATTAAAATAAAAATTTTAATATTTTAGTCATGGTTCTGTGTTTTCTGTGCTTAAGTACAATCCGAAGCTATTGACTGTTTTTGGTATATCGTACACAGTAAAATTTATAAATCGCCTTCAAGATTTTTTGTCTAAAACTACTCTGACACGTGATGTTTGTATTA
Organism: Apodemia mormo; assembly: GCA_036924255.1. Lineage (NCBI taxonomy): Eukaryota > Metazoa > Arthropoda > Insecta > Lepidoptera > Riodinidae > Apodemia > Apodemia mormo. The sequence continues at coordinate 9,500,250 of JAUPFN010000019.1, forward strand.
TTTATATTTTAAAACTTGAAACGAAAATTTTGAATGCGCACGAAGGAGTCTGAGAAACTTAACGTTATTTAGCGTTCATTCATGTGGATAATAAATGCAGAATAATTCATACAGCATATAAGGACGGTGTAGGTATAGAAAAGTAAGAAAACACGCCATTGTTACGTGGTAGTCATGACGGCAATTCCTTTTTTTGTGGAAAATGCAAAATTTGCGCTTTATGACTTTTTCTTATTTTCAAGACACGCAATGTGAATCTATGGGCCAAAATATGTAACAAGTTAGTTGGAAGAACAACCATGGCTATGCGTTCCTGCTCTATATCAAGAAAAAGAATCTTTATTTGCATTAATATTGGCGTTATTCTTGTGATCTGTGAGAATCACAAATTATTTATAGGTTACAGCATACTGTACCATAATATGGTGAGCAATTAATATTTGAACGATTAAGTCCTTCTCCCTGTCTCTGAATCGATAACATTTTAGGTGTCGAATTAGCAAGCGAAGTCCAGCTGCGTAATAATTTCGCGGGTAAAAAACTAAGCTAGCTTAAAAAACCAAGGGTATTGAATCGTTATGAATGGTACTTCATGTCTGGCTGTAATGCTCTAAAAAGCGTAAGTTAGGCTGCACATAGAATACTTTTTGCACATTTGGCGCGGAACACCTCAGTATCAAACCCTTTAATTTATTAAAATTCAACGCAGAGTTGTCTACAATTCTATTCTGACTATCATTAAAGCCTTGAAAACCTTAGTCAACGGAGGTAGGTTGTCTCTATGTGTGTTCGACTGTCTGTATAACAGGGAGTTTCTGATCTATTTAATTTAGTGCCGGCATCTACGTTCCGTCATCATCCTACTCCCCGAAGTGAGGGATTTTTTTCAATTAACTTCCCAACAAGGAGGTTTTCAATTCCATAGTACTTTTACATATTTTTTTACCTCAGAACTCTCAATTATTAACCGATTTGGAAATATTTTTTATTTGTTAGGGTTAATTCCTATTTAAAGTCAGTCCTGACCATACATCAATGGGGTTCGGTTCGAATCCCAACAGGGACAAACATTTATGTGATGAGCATAGATGTTTGTATTCCTGGATTTGGGTGTTTATGTAATCTATTAATTGAGTATCTCTTAGTGTATTAGCAAAGAGATCACTCATGTGGTATTAGTATCGTTGACTGATACCCATACTACAAGCAAATATATTGCTTACTTTGGGGTTAGATGAATTTTTTTATTTATTATTTTAATATTTGAACAACGTAATTTTTATTATTTGAAAACCTGTAACTTTTGAAAATTTGAATTGATTATAGTTTTTGCAGTTTTACAGCGTCTCAATTATGTCGCAGCCACAAACGAGTTACCCTTGTCTTCTTTAGTTTTTATTAGATTATTATACGAACAGTCATACTTTGGAACAACCTTTATAGTAGGGGAGCCCAAGATGCTAAATGAGTTAGTTACTCGAGCATCGTAGGGACCTATTGAATTTTGAAGATTAAATTATAGGGAAAATAAAAGGTTATATAAAGTTTTTTATTTCTGTGGTGGGGAAAAACTACAGATAAGAAATGTTTTAAAAAATCTGTGCCGTGGTAACACTAAATCGCGTCAGAATAAGGTATGGCGGGTTAATTTCAACTTAAAATTTGGAAAATCTGTCGATTCAAGAGTAGCGTAAGGGAGTGGGAGGGTCACAAAGTTGCAGAGAAAACGTTGTTTCGACATTCTCGAGCGCATCTGAATTTTTTTTATTATATAGGAAATGATGTAAGAATAATGAAAAAAATATTAAATCTGACAATTTCCACAAGCCGAAGTTATCTTAATTTTGTTTTTTTTTTCTGCCCTAGGTACCTCTCTCTGTAGAAATGGCTTATATTTGGCGGAGAGCCTCAACAGTATGCGAGGTATCTTTCCTACGTTAATCTGACGCGCTCGAATAAATATCAAAATCTTGGGCTCCCCTTCTATTATTAGGTGATGTTGCCGAATAGTTTTGATATTGGGATCTTTTACCGGGAGGTCAACAATATCTCAGGCTCTTGGATCAAGGGGAAAATTTACTCGATCAAAATAATGAATATTACATATTATGGCAATAAAAAATGACGGCCCTTTTACAAACATTTTTTTCATTATTAAAAAGGCCGACAGAGATATCACTAACACTACAGCCGCGCCGTAGACGCGACCGACGTGCAGGTGTTGTTCAGCTTAAAATATATAGATAGTTAAGAGACTTATTGTAAACAAGTTTGCGGACAAACCTGCTGGTATTTGCAGTGCTTGAGGGTTAAATGTTTGATTTTATACTTTTTATTTAAAATAAATGAAAAATATATATATATATATATATATATATATATATATATATATATATATATATATATATATATATATGCACAAATTGTAGGGAAATTGATCATCAAAATCGGCTCACCAGTTTAGCTTTTGCATTTATAATATGATATATGTGAATATATAAAAACCCTGTACGATTGTAAAAATATTATTTATGGCACATAAAATATTACACATATCTAGTCTGAATTCTGAGTAAAAAGTCCGTCACAAATACGTCTCCACCGTTAAGCTAGTCAGTGATGTCTGCTTTAAATTATTTGCCCAATTTTAGGGAAACACATATACACGAGCATTTTAAAATGTCACAATATATTTTTATTTTTATTAATAGCTTGATTTTATAATGTTTTTCTTAATACCATCAATATATCTATACGCCCCTTTCAGGTCAGACAGTGTTTTAATGCTCACTCTATGTACTGAAGGTAAATTGATCATTGTGATAGGTTTTAAAATTAAATTAAAATATTCGGCACTAACTTTATTAACCTTCAAACCAGTCGCGAGGTATATGACCCGTGGGTTGTTGACCGCATGCTCTTAGTAATGCCAGAACCATTCATATGGAATTTCAAATCGTATTTGGCTGCTTTTTGAAAGATGCAATCATTTCATATGTATGAATATTACATGTCGAATATGTACTTCTTTACATCTATATATATATATATATATATAAATATATATATATATATATATATATATATATATATATATATATATATATATATATATATATATATATACTAGCTGACCCGGCAAACGTTGTTTTGCCATATAAATAAAAAAAATAGAAACAAAAATATTTATCTAAAAAAAAATAAAAAAATTAGGGGCGGACTACCCTTAGTATTTAGGGGTATGAAAAATAGATGTTGGCCGATTCTCAGACCTACTCAATATGCTCACAAAATTTCATGAGAATCGGTTAAGCCGTTTCGGAGGAGTATGGGAATGAACATTGTGACACGAGAATTTTATATATAAGATAAAATCAATTGCTGTTCGTTAGTCTCGCTAAAACTCGAGAAGGCTGAACCAATTTGGCTAATTTTGGTTTTGAATTAATTGTTGAAGTCCAGGGAAGGTTTAAAAGGTGAGAAAATATAGAGAAAAAAAATAAGAGCAGTTAAAAAGGCAGAACAACGATTGCCGGGTCACCTAGTGTAAAACATTTGCATCTGAAGACAAACGAAGGAAGCATTTTGTTATATTTTTGTCAGATGTACAAAGTTGTTTTTATATCACAAGAAAGCAAACAAGCAGATGGTTCTACTGATGGAAAGTGGATTGCCTATAGACACTAGATGTTAATGGTGCGTTGCTATGCGCATGGAGGGATGGTAATGCCACTTGCATAAGTTTACTGACTACCTCTTTCTCGAACCGGAACACGTTAGTGGCGAGCACTGGCGTTATTGCGGCAGGAATAGAACATGAAGTTGGCATTATCTTTTTCATTTTAAATACGGCGTTCATAGTCCATACATTTTATTTATTTGATTTCCTTGATTATGTATGAAATAATATGTGATGAAAAATATATTTTTTAATAGTGTTATTTCAATTGTGAAACTATATTTCGAAAGAAGATAGTTCTTTTTCGAATAATAAATATTCGATGAAACGTTCAATTGAAGTAGCGTTTGGTGATAAAAGGTTGTTTCGAAATAAATTCCATTCGAGCAATCGTTCAGTCGACTTTCCATTAATCGTACACATGACTCTCGAAGTTAAATTACAAACCCGAATTTACCCCAGTAATAAAATGGCAGCACCGACTAATCGGCATAAAAATATACCCTTTTTTGGTAAAATATAACATAAGTTTTCCATGAAATATAATGATATTGTTATTATTAAAAAAATTCCTAAATAATTTCGACTAAATTTGACATCACAAACCAGTATAGATATTTAATTATTTTTTATTTCAGCTCGTTATTGTCTGATTATTCAAATGACCCTAATGTCTACCAAACCGTGTCTACCAAATTAGGGTAGACTTCAATCGACCCTTTCTATATCATTTAAGTAGTCAGCTAGATGTGTAAATAATTGAAGTTTTTAGAGTACTAATGTATTAGTATTAAATAAATGGGGGAGTGATATTTTTTCACACAATAAAGTAGTGTCTGAGGAAATATTACTTTTTCTATGGTAATTTAACTCGTCATTACCATGGTAGAATATGTTGGTAATTTAATTAATTTTTAATAACTTGCGATCATTGATATAAAATACCCAAGATACACAGTTCCGAACAAAACTGACACTGAAAACTGTCGCTAATTCAGTCTAAAAAGTTTATAGTTATGGCACAAACGTGTTTTTGCATATTCAACCTTAAACGCAAGATTTGAAGTCATTTTTAAAAAACAATGTACAAAAAGCAATAAAATTTTTGACTTAAGTTAGCCGGTAGGACAAGGCACATGTGGAGTCGAATATAAATATTTTTATGCATTGAGGTAGTATTTTAAAGGTTTGTAAAATTTACATTAAAAAAAAATCTTGTCGAAAATCTGTTTTTGCGTAGAACATTTATATATCAATAAAACAAATAATGACCATTAAAATAATTTATTTATATTTCAAACGTTATAGGTTATTGGTTCTATTACACAGAACCTACACATATAGGCAAACTGTGGGTTTATAGCCATGTAGTATTTGACGCTTGATATTGATAGTTTGCATAGTCTAATAGATTCAGAATATACTGAAATAGGAAATTTACTGCAATGGTGACTATGACTACGTTATAAAGTTCATAGATTCTTACATGATAACAGACACGATTTTTTTCAGACTTATTATGTAATGTATCGACAACATAGTAAGGAAACCCATTAATTTCCTAGAAATAAGTTTAGCTTTTCGTAGAATTCTCGTTTTGAATTAGATTTCAGTTTTTCTGTTTTTTTTTTGTAGTATTATGTAAACGAACATTTGTTTAGTTATAGTATCTGCAGACGTACGAGCGAATACTGCCCATAGATATTTGAAACACAATAGGTTAGTTGCTAATGCGATGTCGGCTTCTGAAAATTTTATTGACCCTCGTATAAAAAATTCCAATCCAAAACATTTTAGAGCTAAAAAATTGTGTTCAATGTTATTCGGAAAATCAAACTCGTTGATGATTTTAAAAAAATATACATCTTTTCAAATACTGAATAACCAAGAATCATTTAAAAAAATACTTTGGATTTTTGAACTTTTTTAATTCAATAGTCTATACTTAGGCATAGTTTTTTCTTTGAGGTTAAAATACTTAAATTTAACGGAAAGTTTCAGGTGAAACTTCCCGCTAAAAAGAGCTAAAAAAGTCTGTGAGTCAACCTGCTTACAGACTTTTTTAAAACAGTTACATTAGTTGGTTACATAGGTGTGTTACATACACAGAAATCCTAATAGATACGTATATTTAGTTTGGAGTATAGTTTGGAGTATATATAATAATATTGCCAAAGGTAATTTTAGATTAGATATTTCCTGTTAATTATAAATTTCTTTTATAATTACGTTAGTTTTTTCGATAGGTGTGTTACTAATAGGTATTTTTAGTTTGAGGTATAGTTAGTTATGATATTAGGTATAGAAAATCTAGAAGTTATAGGAAGTTCAGGTCTTACGTTTTTTACTTACATTTTAATAACAAAAATGTCGTATATAAATAATTAAGATGAATATGTAAATATTATTTTTAACGTACTAGCGGCCCACCCGGCAATGTAGAGATTTTTAATAAAATAAACAAAGGTTAAATAAGTTCTAAAGCAAATATGCGCGAGCAAAGCCGCGGGTAACAGCTAGTATGCAAATAAAACAACTCGTACATATAAACAGTCACTTAAAATTTATACGAGACTAGCTGCAGATCTCTGCATTAGAATAAAAGTATTCTATGTGCTATTCCAGGTCATCTTATATCCGAGTCCAAATCCAAATTGGTACAGCCATTTTTTACGTGATTGATTATCAAACATCCAAACATACAAACTTTAACATTTATAATATGTATAGTATAAGATATCCGCAATCAAAAACAACATTTTATTAAAAATAAATTATTAAATCAAAAAATAAACATTCTTAATGCAACCTGTGCCTTCCACTTAAGAAATCGTTATCAACAACACGTGTAAACAGAACAAAATTCGATGCTACTTATGATTTCCTGTTGTTATATTAAAAGTTTCGTAATATATCTCCAAAGTTCAGTTTCGTAATATATCTCCAAAGTTCATCGTAAGAATCACAATTATATATTGTTATTTTATATTTGTACAAATAGAATAAAAAGAATCACCTAACTTGGTCCTCAAAATAAGTAATCAAATATAATCAAACATTTTAAAATCGTCAAATTGATGTCCTCTTCTCTTTTGGCAGTTGGTTTACAACTATAAAAAGTATTCAAAATTATTAATGAAAAAAATTAATCTTATTAAAAAAATTAACTTATTAATGAAAAAATCGACTCCACTAATAATAACAGGATCAATTTGTATTACTCGACTAAATTAAAAGGAGGTTGTAATGTACTGTCCCTTTACTGAAAAAGTGACCATTGAAATTTTGTCGTATTATATTTGGAGCGTCGAGTACATTTTTAAGACAAATAAAATAAAATAAACGACAAAAATAAATCGATAAACTCTTATACTTACCGAAAATACAATATCTTATATTTTTTTAACGTTCATGATGTTCTATTTTACAATTTATCAGAAAACAATTCTGTATTTTTGACGCGCGGGCAGTGACGTGTGAGCGACGGGCTTCTATTTGAAGTTAGTGCACAATTTTAAATTGTGCACACATTCTTAGAGGACGTTTTTGAGACACTGATTGTGTATCTTGGGTTTTTATATATCAATGCTTGCGACACCCATATTCTTGCAAATAAAATTTTTTAATTTAATTTTTATGATAAAACAACTTTTCAATCGACTTTACAAAAAGGATCGCCTATGTGGTCTAGTGTTCCGGTATCGATGTTGAACACATGAGGTTCCGAGTTTAATTCCCGGATGGGGCAATATAAAAATGTGTTTTTCAGTTTTCTGACAAAAACAACGTTGACCGGGATAAGTGTCCGGTTGTGCGATAGACTTGCCACCTATCACATTGTGGGAAGTATCTTCGGCTTATCGTGGGCGTGCGTGTTGTACCTCCAACGGTCCAACGGTTTAACCGTGAAAGCGTAACAGACAGACAGACAGACTTTCGCATTTATAATATTAGTATGGATATGGATAATATTATAGTTCATTGTACAAAAGTATCCGGCAGTAGTTAAGTTTCTTACATTTTGTAAAGAAAAACGTGTCTGTTATCGTATTACGTTTATCGATAGAGCTCCTATAGTAATCATTACGTGTAGCAGTAGCACGTCATTACCCGTCCATGAAATACAATACTATTTTGTGAGACATTTTAACGTAAACAACACAAAGTAACATGGGCGTCGATCTGTCATCGAGAAAATAAAGAAATGGAAATAGTATAGTTGGTTTTATTAGGTACCTACCTATTTAACGGTGGGTAAATGCTTTTACTTAAGATTCTTTTTTTAACTTCCCATTGGGAAAGTGAACATTTTCAAAATTCGGAACGTCCTTGGTTTCACCTCCATTTTCAAAATTTGGGTATAAATTTATCAGATCTCAAGTTTTGGAATTTTAAAAATCTGCTGTATTTTTAAGATACCGGTTTCATTAATAATTTCAAATAAGTAGGTACCATAGATACCATAGATAGGTGTAGGTATCTAATAGTTTAGGATAAAGATGCATATGTATAACGATTTAAATTTGTTTTAAAGCATGCAAAATTCAAAAAGCATTTATTCGACATAAGTAAACTCCGATACACTTATCGACGTCAAAAACATTACTTTATAACCAAATAAGTACACGTATAGTTAATTTAACTTATTAAAACATATAACACAGAGTTTGCAATAGAGAGAATACGTTTTACCGCAAGGGACTTCAATAAGAATTTGTTAAATATCCATTTAACAAATTATTATTGAAGTTTAATAAATAGGTATGTCAATTAAATTACCTACCTTTTCAGGGATACGGGCGCGAAGATACTTTTTTTCCAAAAAGTTGTTAGTAGGTTACAACCGAATTCCAAAAGGATTATTTTTTTTTTATGTCATAAGATAGCAAACAAGCAGATGGGTCTCCTGATGGAAAGAATCAACCATCGCCTATAGACACCAAAGATGTTAATGGTGCGTTGCTATCTTGTGGCGAGGTATAATGCCACATGCATAAGTTTACCGGCTACCTTACCCTCCACACCGGAACACGACAGCAACAAGCACTGACGCTATTGCGGCAGGAATAGGTAAGGCGGTGGTACCAGACCCGGGCGAGACAATGCAGAACTCTACCACCTAGTAGCCACGATGGTAGTGACTCGATAGCCAATCGGTCGCCTTTTACGACCTGCCTGGCAGAACGGCAGTTGGCCTATTCTACAAAGGAGGCCGGGACCAACACGGGGATTTATTATTTACAAAGAACGATTTTCCGCAGCGGATCGTGTCAGTCAAAGAGAGCGCTTATCGCACGAGTAGTGACCATACTTTTTGAATATTACGACACTTATTTCGTGGAGATTTACTAAGTAGTTAAGCAATATTATTTTTTACACCGAATTCCCCAAAGGAGGTTCTTAATTCGGCTGTATGTTTTCTTTATCATTCATCGTCATTTAGAAACCAATTTTGATAATTCTTTTTTATGTTCGGGAGGTACCAATGGAGGTCCACCAATGTGATCCCATTTTAATCTGATGAAGATCTAATGCAGGTTGCTGCAGTTTGACTGCGTTAAAAAATTAAACTGGGTATAAATTATAATCTTACTAGCTGATCCGGCAAACGTTTTGCCATACAAATTACTTATGTTAAATATATCTTTTTAGTTGGACCGAACAGTAGACATCTACAAAATTTCATTGAAATCGATCTAGAAGTTTCTAGTAGGGGAGCCCAAGATGCTAAATGAGTAGTTACTCGAGCGTTGTAGGGACCTATTGGATTTTGTAGATTAAATTACAGGGAAAATAAAAGGTTATTTAATGTTTTTCATTTTAATGGTGGGGAAAATCTACAGATTAAAAACATGTTTAAAAAAAACTGTGACATGGAAACACTAAATCGCGTCAGATTAAGGTATGGTGGGTTAATTGCCACCTAAAAGTTAAAAAATCTGCCGATTCAAGTGTATCGTAAGCGAGTGAAAGGGTCACAAAGTTGTAAAGAAAAAGTTGTTTTGACATTCTCGAGCGCGTCTTTATTTTCTTTTATTATATAAGAAACTAGCGGCCCGCCCCGGCTTCGCACGGGAAAAAAATGATTAAAATCGATCCAGTACTTTTGATTTATTCATTACTATCCGTAGCCCAGCACGCGTTAAATTTAGAGTAAAACAATTCCCCTTTCCCTATACCATGAAGATTTCCTGATATGTTTGGAATATCTAAATTCATATAGGTACTACATTTTTAGTTTTTACATTTTTACCTATTTCTTTTATTTTTACAACTAATATATTACATTAAGTCTTTATATACAACGTTCACAGCTTTCTTGCCATTAGACAATACAAATATGTTTCCCTATACCATGAAGATTTCCTGCTATCTTTGGAATATCTAAATTCATATAGGTACTACATTTTTAGTTTTTACATTTTTACCTACTTCTTTTATTTTTACAATTGATATATTACAGAATGTCATTATATACAACGTTCACAGCTTTTTTGCCATTAGACAATACAAACATGTCCTCTTTAGAGGTTTCTCTTGAAAGAGCGATATATAGTTGGTCAATGTGAAAAACAGTCAACACTCAAATCTAAGCCTGCAACGTTAAAGGTTTTACCCTGCGATATATTAAGGCGAGGCACCGGAGAAAACGGGAAAAAATGTGTAAATGGTTGACCCTGCGGGCCATCCCTGAAACTTCTCACTAAATTAAGGTATTTTAAGCTCAAAAGAGTAAAAAATATATGCATAGATTTTTCAGTTCAAACATCTATCTATTTTGTTAAAAATAGCAGTAATATTAATTTTTGAAAAGCTCTATATTTGAAAACGATGATGGCATTCAACTAAATTTTTGAGATCTAAAATATTATTTTAGCTAAATAATCGATAGGTTGAAAAATTTTGATGCTATGTCAAAAATTTAATTTTCTTCATTGATAAATCCCAAACAAATTTATCGATTTTGATTAAATTAACGGTATTTGATGCAGTTTTTAAAGAACAAAAGTTGATAATATTTTTAAGCCAATCGGTAAATTAAGTTGAAAGTTATTTAAAAAAAAATTAAGTAAGTTTGCTAAAAACAACGTAATTTTAATATTTGAAAAGCTATAAGTTTTGAGAATTAGATTCGATTTTGATTTTTGAAACGGCATTTCAAAAATCAAAATCGAATCTAATTCCGTCATCAGGAAATCTAAGTTGAGCGGAATCCAATCGAATGCTATCAACCGCGTTTCTATCGGTCTAGCCGTTAAAAAGTTATGAGATGATTACATACATACACACACCCCCCCCCCCACACACACACATACATACAGACATACTGATGTCATCATGAAAATAGTCGGAAAAGATTCATAGGAACTCAAAACATGGACATCTGCTGAAAACTCGATTTTCGAAAATCGGGGTACAATCGGTAACTTTCTTATCTACATACGTACTGGGAAGTTAAAAACTGGTTTGCTAAATCACGTTTTTTTACATTATATGTTAAATAACAATTTTACAAAAATTATACCATATACCTGAAGATATTATCTAAAGAATGTGCTAACTTATTACATGATAGAATGTACTTTACTTGATCATATAAAATTCCGAAAACAGGCTAAAAAAATCTCTAAAACAAATAATTTGTTAATACTATATCTTCGACATGATTTTTATATGGTGATATTTAGTTTTTAAAAAAAGAATGTACTAAATTTTGGTTTTCAGCTGCAGTCCTATATTTATTTATCCGAAAATTAACACGTTTCCCAGCGCGGCGCGACGATTTAACAGAATATACCGCGCGCGCGCCGCCACAGGCCCGTAAACCCGGAATCGCTATGCCCCTGCATTTTAAATCGGTAATATCTTCGAAAATATTCATTTAAATTACATGCTGTAAACGGCCATATTGATCTATATTAAATCAACAATATATTTAAGGTATTTAATTGGATAAGGATTAGTGCTGTATTGCTTAAAATTGCTTCGAAAAAAAGCTATTATTTCTCGTAAAAAGTAAATGACAAAAAAATGCTGTTGTGGGTTATCCATAAGAGACAGACATATACCATCGGAGTTTTCTGTATACCTTTTCAAGGTGTACAAATACTTAGTACATTATTTTGATAAATCTCGTAGAGTTTAAGCCAGCGTTTGCAATGTAAGCGGAAAAAAATATAATTATTTATGACATGACATCAGACAACTCAAAAATTGCAGTATTTCTCTACAATACATTGAATGTTATTATAGATATAAACCTTCCTCTTTAATCACCATATCTATTAAAAAAACCGCATCATTATTGTTGCGTATTTTGCGTATTTTTAAAGATTTAAGCATACATAGGGACATAAGGACATAGGGATAGACAGAGAAAGCGACTTTGTTTTATACTATGTAGTGATAATGTAAGAATAACGGAAAAAAATATAATCTGATATTTTTTCCACAAGCCGAAGTTATTGGGATTTTTTTTTCCTGCACAAGTTACCCGTCTCTATATAAAGGTCTTATATTTGGTGGAGAGCCTCAACAGTATGCGAGGTACCCCCTATGTTAATCTGACGCGCTCGATTAAATGCAAAATTCCCCTCTTCAGCTCTCCTACTATTCGGAGTCCATCGCGGACAAACAATGTGACACGTAATTTATGTATATCAAAATTAACCCACTTGTAAAATTTTATTTACGTAAAATAATCGTAAAAAAGATCCATACACAACCACGTAAAATTAATTGTGCCACTTCCCGTCTTTGTTTTTAAGTTGTTGTATAACAATGTTTTTGGGTTACGTGAATCAGATTGCAACTAACTAGACGCCGATTACCGGTTATGTATTTACTCGTACCGGTACACGGAAACCATGATTACCATAGATTACATAGATTTAATGCGTTAAGGCTACTTTACATTTTCATTTCAACCGACAAAAAAACCATATTAATATTATAAATGAAAAAGTTTGGATGTTTGGATATATTTTTGTTACTTAATCACCCCAAAATGATTTTGGATGAAATTAACTGGTTCGCAACCTCTGCTGCAGAGGTTGCGAACCAGTTCAAACGGCGCGGCGGCCTGAACGCGCTGGCGGACAGCTGGGACTCACCAATGCTGCGCTACTGGATATGACTACATAGCCTCTAGCGATGGCTGGTCGTATTCAAAGGGCGAGTAATTATTTGTATTTTATTTTTATTATTATTAACTAACACTAGATTTAAGACTTATTTAAATAACTAACATGAAAATGTTTATGGATAATTTAAGTCTGAAATGAAAAGTTATTATTATTATTATTATTAAGCACACAGGTAGAAAGTCATCTGGAATAGTATATAGGCATCAGACTGCACGGTGCAGTCAGTTAAGAAATAAATGTCAAGACGAAAGTCGAAAGTAGACAGGGAACAGAAAAAAAGTTGCTACGGGTTCCAGTTAATCGGTTTGTCAGTCATAAGATCCTCATCGCCCCATTAGCTTATATTGTGACTACTGTTTGTTCAATAAACGACGCTTCACTACTAAAAGCAATTAGATATTTATTTTCCCGTGTAAACTAGCCTTTACGTGTTGCATTTGTTCCGCAGATTACCGTGAAGAAGCAAGTGTATATTTAGGTTTAATTCGGAAAATGAAAGTATGACTGATCATTTTTTTTCTTTTTATTTCTTTTATATTATAAGATAAAAACCAATAATCTACTAATTGCTAGTGATGGGCCGAATGTGGTTTGAACCGAATTCGAACTTCGGCCGAACATTCGGTGAAAATAAGAAATTCGGCCGAATTTCGGCCGAACTTCGGTTTAATTTTGGGGAGCTTTCTTAAAAGCGACACGTCGTGACTTTTTTACGAATTTGCTTAAAATTTAATTATTTTATACTAGCTATTTACCTATTTTACTATTTACTACTAGCTATTATATTGTGCACGGCTTTGCTCGCGTATAGTAAGAGAAAAAAGTAACCTATGTCACTCTCCATCCCTTCAACTATCTCCACTTAAAAAATCACGTCAATTCGTCGCTCCGTTTTGCCGTGAAAGACGGACAAAAAAACAGATACACTTTCCCATTTATAATTTTAATATGGACTAGCTGTTGCCCGCGACTTCGTCCGCGCGGACTTTGTTTACTCAGCTCCTACTAGTCGTAGCAAGATGTTATATAGCCTATAACCTTCCTCGATAAACAGGCTATCCAACGCAAAAAGAATTATTTAAATCGGTTCAGCAGTTTTCGAGATTACCGCGTACAACCAAACAAATAAACAAACTCTACAATTTTATAATATTAGTATATATATCTCTATATATTATATATCTATAGGATATCGTTAATGGGTTTCGCAACGCACGTGAATTAATGACGTAACAGCAAAATTTTAATACATTGAGATACATTGTTCCAATTTAGGCATGGATTTTTATTTTTAACTTTCTGCTATGTAGGTATATAGATAAGGAAGTTACTGATTTTGCCCCGATTTTTGAAAATCGAGTTTTTACCAGATCTCCACGTTTTGAGGTCCTAGAAATCTTTTCCGACTATTTTCACAATGAGGTCAGCATGTCTGTATATATATGTATGTGTACCTATATGTAAACATCTCATAACTTTGTACATAAATAACATACATAAATAAATAACTTTGTATAATCTAAGTACATAAATGTATAGATTAGGTACAGAATCTAATCAGCTCTATTCCTACAAAAACTGCGTTCAATGCATTAATTGCATCAAAATCGGGTTTTCCGCTCAAGAGCTATCGTTGACGAAAAACTTTAGAAAAGTGTTTTTTGACATAACTTAGTAATTTCTCTAACTATTTTTTTTTGACCTGCCACAATAATTTAGTGCTTAAAAATCTACGTCAAATTTAGTTTCAAATCGAGTTTTCAAAAGTTACAACTTGTTTAATATTAATATTTTGTTGTTTACAGAAAACTTCTTAATATTTTTAAAATAACTTTCCGGCTAATACACGGCTTGATTTAAAAATCTAACCAGCATTTCTTTCTAAAAATCTGCGTCAAATATCGTAAATTTTATCAAAACCGGTTTATCCGTTTGGGAGTTATCGTTGACGAAAATTTAGAAAAGAGTGTATTATTTATATAAAATAAGAGACTTTTTGACCAAAACTTGTTTGAAGGTCAAACCTTCTACAATATTGTGGTACTTAAAACAATTACGTCAAATGAAGTTTCAAGAATCAAAATCAAGTTTTCAAAAGTTTTAAATAATAAAATTTTGCTGTTTACAGAAACTTACTTATTATTTTTAAAGTAACTCTTAGACTTATACACCGATTTACTTAAAAATCTAATCAACTTTTCTCTTTAAAAATTGCGTCAAATACCGTCAGTTGGGTTAAAATCGGTTTATTAGGATTTATTATAACGAAAATTTTTGAAAACAAATTTTGATATTACTTCGACATATTTTAGCCTATAGACTATGTAGCTCAAAAACATTTTAGAGCTCAAAAATTTCGTTGAATGCCATTTGTAGGATGAAAATTGATCATCGTTTTCAAAATGTACAGCTATTTAAAAATTAAATTACTGTCATTTTCAGAAGTCAGAAGTCAAAAGTCAGAATTTTAAACCTTGAAAAAAAAATGCTTAGGCATAGTTTTTGTTCCTTTGAGCCTAAAATACCTCAATTTAGCAGAAAGTTTCAAGGATAGCCTGCAGGGTCAACTGACTTACCTATTTTTTTTCCATTTTTTCGACATTTTTTAACCTATCGATTTTGGAGCTAATAAAACTATTTAAAGGTACAAATTACGTTGAATGCAATTAAAAAGATCTAAATCATCATGTTTTAAAATATATGCTTCTTGATCTATATCAAACTTTAGATTTTTAACTTCCCGCTACGTATGCAACATTTTCTATTTTTGCGATGACGTCAAATGTGTGTATGTATGTGTGTGTGAGAGAGAGTGTATGGTTGTATGTATGTGTGTATGTAAACATTTCATAACTTTTGAACGGCTTGACCGATCGAAACGCGGTTAATGGCATTGAATTAGATTCTGCCCAACTTAGACTTCCAAAAATTTTATCCAATTCGGACTAGAATATTTTGAGAAATTTTGAAAAAATCGCAGAAAAATTGACGAAACATATTTTTAATATAACTTCCAGATTAATGTATCGATTGAATATAAAATTTTATCAGCTCTTTTTCTTAAAAAACTGCGTCTAATTCATAAATTGTATCATGATCGGTTAATCCTCTCGGAAGTTATCGTTGACGAAATAGTTTGGATGTGTTTTTCCGACATAAATACGAAATTTTTCAAACACAGTTTCAAAAATCAAAATTAAATCAAGTTTGCAAAAGTTACGGCTTTTCAAATATTAATATTTTCTTGTTTACAGCAAACTTAGCATTTTTAAAATGACTTTCAGACTAATATACCAATTGACTTAAAAGTCTAATTAGCTTTTCTTTCTATAAATTGCGTCAAATAAGCAAATTGCATCAAAATCGGTCGATTTATTTGGAATTTAGTAATATCGAAAATTCGAAAAAATTTTTTTTTATATTGCTTCGACATTTCTGAGTCTGTAGATTACGTAGCTATAAAAACATTTTCGAGGTCGAAAATTGCGTTGAATGCCATTCGAAAGACCAAAATCAATCATCGTTTTAAAAATATATAGCATTTCAAAAATTTTGAAATTACTGTCATTTACAACGACTTCTATGTACTAACGAATATTTGTAACAAATTTAAGATTTTTGAACTCTGAAAAAATCTGTGATATGCTAAGATACAGATAAAAACCTAGCGGGAAGTTTCAGGGATGACATGCCGGGTCAACCGTTTTACATATGTTTTGAACTCTTCGAACTCAAAAATGTATGCTGAAGTTTTTTCATTTTTGTTTTTTATTTAGCGGGATGTTTCAAGGATGGCCTGCTGGGTCAACCGTTTTACGGATTATTTTCGAAAGTATAGTTATAGCCTATGTTACTCGGGGATGATTTCATATCTTTCTAATGGTAAAAGATTTTTTCAAATCGGTTTAATAGTTTTTGAGTTTAGATGATGCAATATATAAAAATATAGAATACAAGTCTTTCCTCTTTATAACATTAGCGTAGATTTCAAGCAAAATAGTGCAAGAAGATACTTTTTTCGAGTGCCGAATGTTCGGCATTTAAACCGAATTTCGGCCGAATGTCGAAGTTCGGTTCAAGCTGCCGAAATTCGGTTAAACCGAATGTAAAACGAATTTCGGCCCATCCCTACTAATTGCTAATGTCTAACATGTATTGGTGAACCTAGGCAGTACTAATTTTCTTATGCTGGGGCCGCACTTGTGTCTATCGTCCCGAAGTTATGAAGTATGCGCGCTAAGGCACACGCAGTCCAGAATGTATGCGAAAATAGCCGATAGTAGCTGGTCACATCTGCATTTATCGTGTCATTGCACGAAGCTTTGTGACCATAGACGCAAGTGTGGCTGAGCCATAAAAAAGGGGTGCAAACTTTGCATCCTTAACACTGCAAATACATTAAAATTTTGTTTCATGTATTAATAAAGAATTAATCATTATATTTATATACAAAAATAACCTACAAGGTATGATTAAATACTTTAACTTTTCGCAAAATGTCACTTTTATGGTGGTTATGAATATTATAAAGTTGAAAACATTTTTAAAACTGAATTAAAAATATTGTTAAAATTTAAACAGAATTTTAACAATAATTTAATTAAAAATATTGTTGAAACTAATAGACAATCCTTTTTACGTTTTGTTTAATTATGTACTCATTATATTTCATAAAATATTTATTACACTAAGACGTGGTTTTATATAATTAATGAGGCAAGGTCACCTGAAACCGGATCTTAGACCAGTATTACGAGAGTTAACTACCTACTTGACCACCGACTGAGTCCTCTACATCATAACAAATATAATATGCAAATACGAGTTGCCAGTTGCTAATAAAAGTGCTAAACATTGTATAAGACAGTCGTATTGATTTATCTTTAAAATTGTTATTTTATGGACTAGCTGTGCCTGCGACTACGTCTGCGTGGAAAAGTTCTAAAATAAAATCCGCATAGTGCCCGTTCCCGTGGGATTGCCGCGATTAATATCCTATGTCCTTTCCCGGGTCCCAAACAACCTTTGTACCAAATTTCATTCAAATCGGTTCAGTGACTTAGGCGTGAAGAAGAGACAGACAGACAGACAGACATACTGAGTTATTTTCGCATTGATAATATTAGTATGGAATAATAATCTTAAAATACATAAATAATAATTTATTTGACCAAGTTGTCAAAGCGAAGGTTTAACCGAAAACATTTTTAAGTAAAATGTTGCCATGATGAGACCACATGGCTTGCACTGTCAAAAAGTTATCAGATCTCAAGTCCTAACTTCACATACTCTTATGTAGCTTTGCTGTTCTCGTGTCGCGGTGTCTGTTACCAAATTTCTTCGAAATGGCTCGACCGATATTAATGAAATTTTGTGTGCATATAGCGTAGGTACGAGAACCGGTCAACGTCTATTTTTCATACCTCTAAATATTACGGGTGATTCATCGCTAAATTTTGTTATTTTATTTTTTGAGCAAAATAATTTGCTTGCATTTTTTTCAGCATTGAAAAATACATACAACATTAATTTACACCTTTCTATCATCAACCCCAATTTTTTTAATTCAATATTTTTATGGCAATACAACGTTTGCCGCGTCAGCTAGTCTAATGTATATAGTCTGGCCATACATGCTGTTACAATTAAAAATAAACAAAATATTACATTTGAATTTGGAATCTGTAATTTAAATACGATAGTTTATTGTGTTTTCTCATTTTCGCGCCAGTACATTGCTTTACACAAAGTAGGTATGGAGCAATGACATCTATACAAATAATAAAATCGTAGGAAAGTCAAACCTATACTTTAATATTTTTTAAAAGAATACTTGGGGCGTGATCTACAATCGATATCGAAGCCAAAAATATAGTTTTTAGAATTTTTGTCTGTTTGTCTGTTTGTCTGTATGTATGTCCTAAATGTACTGCATGGATTTACTTCAAATTTTGCATGAATATTACTAACTGGTCGGGTCACCATATAGGCTATATGTTATCACGCTATCACCTACGGGGGAGGAGCAGTGTGGAGTAAACGAAGTCCGCGCGGACGAGGTCACTGGCAACAGCTAGTATATAATATTACCACTATACACGTCATTGGTATGCAGCCAATTACAATTTTCAAAACACTCCATACGCTTGAAACTCTCCATACGTCACATGAGCAGATAACCGGGCTTGGTGTTAGTCAAATGTTTGTGTACTATAGTGTGCTTTAATACTCAAAGGAAAAAGGCGATCAAAGCAGTAAGGGAAAGAATTCGAAGAAAGCAAAATAGAACATGGTCCCACGCACAAACTTTTTTTAAAATGAATAACAAGCTGAATTGTTTTGAACAGCTTCGTTTTGACGATACAACCATCTTTTTTATCTTCGAAAAATCTCAAATCGGATAACTAATAAAGGTAGATAAAAAAGAAAAATTTAGAATGTCGGACTAAGAAAAGTTTACACTTTACGTGTAGGACAATATTACCCTTGAATTACAATAATAATTAACATGCTGCTGTGAGAAAATAAGGTTATTTTTAAATTGATTAATATCAAACATTCTGTCTCGGCAGATGAAGATCATCAGAGTGCCAAGTGTGAGTTTTTCTTTTCGTATTCGATCGTGAGCGCGTTTGGAGTTTACTAGGAATTTGTATGTGATTTGTACAGCGCCACCTAGTGGTAAACGTGAGAAACCAGTTTACCACTAGGTAGCGCTGTACAAATCACATACAAATTCCTAGTAAACTCGAAACGCGCTCATGATCGAATGCGAAAAGAAAAACACACACTTAGCACTCAGTTCGTAAAATACGAACGCTAAGAATGAACGGACGATAAACAGCGCGTGTAAGAATAAAAGTAGCGCTAAAGAAGATATATTTTACGACGTCGATTAATATCTCCTTTATCCTAATACTAGCTTGCCTGCGGCTTTGGGCGCGTGGAAAAAATTCTAAAAGTCCCGGGGTTTCACCCGCATAGTTTCTGTTCTCGTGGAATTTCCGGGAAAAAACTATTCTGTCCTTTCTCTGGTTTCAAACTATTTCTGTATCAAATTTCATCAAAATCGGTTCAGTGGGTTAGGCTTGAAAAAGAGACACAGACAGACAGACAGAGTTACTTTCGCATTTCTAAAATTTGTATGTATACATATATACACGCCTTGGCAAATGATTACTCGTCACAGAAACAAATTACCAAGTACCATTGATACCAATGTTTAAGGCGAGGCATCGGGACAAACGGGAAAAATCTGATTTGCTAAATCACGTTTTGTTTTTTGTATCAAAAATTACACGATATACCTGAAGATATTATCTAAGAAATGTGCTAACTTATCACATGATAGAATGTACTTTACTCGATTATACAAAATTCCGAAAAGAGGCTAAAAAATCTCAAACAAATAATTTGTTTGTAAATTTCTAATCTTCCACATGATTTTTATATGATGATATTTAGTTTTAAATATAAAAAAGAATGTACTAAATTTTGGTTTTTAGGTGAAGTCCTATATTTATTTATTTGAAAATTAACATGTTTCCCAGCGGTTTCAGGACATACCGTGCTGCCCATTTCCTACAGAATTGATGCGAGTTAATACCTTGCCTTAATTCGGGGGCCAAAGCTTTATAAAATACCACTGCAATGAAAAATGCTACTCAAAATTATGTAAATGTGAAGTATTGTGCAATTCTAAATGTCATAATGCCTCATCGCGTTATAATAAAGAATATTTTTTTTAATTTTAATTATAAAAATTTTAAAACAATAAATATTTGAATTAAAAAATGATCTTTTATAATAATTATCTAATCTAACAAACTAACCTCTCAAAGCTCGCTCGCATCAAAAGCCTGAAGAAGACGAAGAAGTGAAAAAACGAAAAAATGGCAAATTAGGTGTTTTGATAGAGTTACGCAGGTCTTAGGACTTGAATTATTTAAAAGTTAAATGCATTCAAATATATGTAGGTAAGACATTCTAATACCTAATTGTAGTTTAACTGGTCAAACCCCGATTTGATAAAATTGAGTTTTGAAGAACTGACAAAATTAGTCTGTCCTAGGTTTGATGAAAATTATTTAGTCAAAAGCCGAAACATGCAGCCTGCTGCATGTTAACAGTTTTTGGTGAATTCCACGGGAAAAAATTACTTTTGCAGGATAAAAAGTATTCCATGTGCTGTTCATTAATCCATCTACGCGCCAAATTGCATTCAAATCGACTTAGCCATTTTTGGGTGATTGGGTAGTAAACATCTAAACATACAAATATATACACTTACACATTTATAATATTTATGGTATACTAATGCGTGTGTTGGTCCCGGGCTCCATTGAAGAATAGGCCAATTGTTTATCATGCCAAAAACTTTTATCATGCAGCAGGATGCAGGATGCAGCTAGTAGAAATATAGATAAAGATCAGTGATGGGATTTTATTCTACTCGCACTCGAGTAAAATACATGATAAATACAATGTGCCAAGTACATTACTATTCCTAAGTCCTGAGTGATATAAGATGTTTTTTATCCCATTTTTCCCCACGGGATCGGACTCAACGCGGGTCATACCACGGGTAACGGCTAGTTTTGAGTAACCTTTATCACAATGGTTTCTCAAAGCTAGCTGTTTCCCTTTGCTTGAGGAAATAAACGAGTTGATTATATTTCTCACGTTTATAAATTTCCCACGTTTTAGTGATCTTTATTAAAATTTAATTTAAAACAATGGAGACTCATGTTTACATAATTACGCACGTGATTGCAATTTTCCTCTGAACATTTTTATCTATTACTAACTGCAGCGTGCAGCCCGCTGCATTAAAAGAGTTTTTGGCGGGATCACCTAATATTTCCGGGATAAAAAGTAGCCTCAGTTCCAGGTCATTATCTACGTGCCAAATTTCATTCAAATCCGTTGAGTAGTTTTTGCGTGATTGAGTTACAAACATCCATCCAAACTTTCGCATTTATAATTCCATCCATCCAAATAATAAACATCCATCCAAAATTTCGCATATATATATATATATATATATATGACATTCGGCTAACTAAACATATAATAACACTACAGTATTTATTTAAGTGATGTGAGTAAATAAAATAATTGTATGAACAAAAAAATGAATACCTAGTAAGAATACTAAGTATAATTACGTAGTATTCATTTTTTTGTTTTAAAATGACTTCACATTAAAATTTGATCAAATTCTGATAATAGTAATTAAGTATATACATATGAAATATCTATAACATTTTGCGACATGAAAAATTCTGAACAAAATGAATATTTTTATAACTTACCGTTGACTGTCATAGTGGTAAATTCACACGTATCGGTTTTGATATTTCCAACTAATAATTGTATAACAATAAACACATTTAACTTGCGCTTTAGAGGCTACTTCAATTATAACTGAGAAGGTACATAATACATGCCTATTATTTTAAAGAAGACAAAGATAAAACTTATGAATTTGATAGAGTTGTATTTTTTTGATTTCCGTAAATTATTCGTAATTATGTAATTATGTATTCGTAATTATGTATAACGGACGAATGATCGTATAGTTTTTTAACTAGTTTAGCATGGGCGTACCGAGGGGGGGGGGGGGGGGGGGGGAGATTAGGGAGTGGCAGCTGCCCCTCCTGGAATTTATTTACCTCTCTACTAACTATATACTGCCGTAGATATTAAGATAAATATAGTCTCAAAATGTTACGGTTGCCCCCCCTGGCCCAGAACCTGGGTACGCCCATGTAGTTTAGAGTATAAAGAAGAAGCTGGAGGTTATATTATACTGTTTATAAAACTCATATTTGGCTTCTGAGAATATATTTGCAATCCAAATATTTAATTATCAATTGTCATATTGTTGGTCCAGACATTATGATAAAACACCACATTCAAGCTAGATTGATTTCCCCGTGTTGGTCCTGGGCTCCTTTGAAGAATAGGCCAACTGCCGTTCTGCCAGGCAGGTAGTAAAAGCCGACCAATTGACTACTACCATCACTAAGTCACTACCATCGTGGCCACTAGATGGTAGACTTCTGCATAGTCTCGCCCGAATCTGGTACCACCGCCTTACCTATTCCTGCCACAATAGCGTCAGTGCTTAGCACTGTCGTGTTCCGGTTTGGAGAGTAAGGTAGCCGGTAAACTTATGCATGTGGCATTAGACCTCATCACAATATACCAACGCAACATTAACACCTTTGGTGTCTATAGGCGATGGTTGACTCTTTCCATCACGAGACCCATCTGCTTGTTTACTATTTTATAATATAAAAAAAGTAAGTTTGTTCACTTAATGTTTACTTAACATGTAACACGTTATCAGGGATTAAACTGAATACGCTATTCAAGGTAAATTTTTAAGTTGTCAGGTTAGCTAAATACAAATTTATAATACTTACCGATGACCATAGAATAATAACGTAGCGTTATTCCTCTAAGCCGATGACATAAAATCACTTCAGGGCATTAATATAAAAAATCTAAGATAGACGATCAGTCTCAACCTCTAAAAATGAGCGCAAAATTTTAAATTGTGCGCTTATTTCAAATAGAATTGCATCAGTCGCGGTATTGTCAATTTTATTACTTTTTGTACATTGCTTTGTAAAAACAACTATATATCTTGCGCTTAAGGTTGAATATGCAAAAACACATATTTTTGCCATATCTACATTGACGTGTATAATTATTATAATAATACAACTACTTGTGTGAAATTAGCGACAGTTTTGTTCGGATCTGTGCATCTTGGATTTTTTATATCAATGCTTCAGGGATATTCGCCTTGGCTTCTTATTCGTCACGATACAATAGCACAATATGCGCTATTATTCTATGCAATATGGCATATTTCTATTTTCAACACGATAATTTACTATTTCTGTATACGTGCTTGTAATATTATGTATTCTGTGGTTTAGGTATGTATTACAGGCATTTTAATATTTAGGATTCTGTGATTAAGTTAAAGCATTTGTTTATTGAGCAGCTGCAATTTTTCGTACACCGTGTTTACTGCTACACTATGTGGTCTGTGCAGGTAATAAACATTACTATGTACTCATCAATTCACTTTTATGCACTAGTCATAAGTTATAACTAAATTAAAAGCAAATATACTTTTTTTTTAAATATCATAAGATAGCTAACAAGCAGATGGGTCTTCTGATGGAAAGAGTCAACTATCGCCTATAGACACCAAAGATGTTAATGGTGCGTTGCTACCTTGTGGCGAGGTCTAATGCCACATGCATAAGTTTACCGGCTACCTTACCCTCCAAACCGGAACACGACAGCGAAAAGCACTGACGCTATTGCGGCAGAAATAGGTAAGGCGGTGGTACCAGACCCGGGCGAGACAATGCAGAACTCTACCACCTAGTAGCCACGATGGTAGTGACTCGATAGCCAATCGGTCGCCTTTTACGACCAGCCTGGCAAAACGGCAGCTGACCTATTCTTCAAAGGAGGCCGGGACCAACACGGCGAAAAACGTATGATCAGTGTCAGTATATATCCAAGCAAAAGACATAATAAGTCAAATCTGCTATCATAAGTCATAACTAACGTATTTGCTGAGGTTCTGATGGTAATGTAGAGGACGGTACGTCCAAGTATGTTAAGTTTACCGCAAACATAATATAATCCCTTTCCATACACATTAACATCGAAATTGCTGTTATCTATGTATATGTGTTTGTCACTGACGTGTTCCGGTTAGACGATAAGGTAGCCGTTAAACTTATGCTGCCATTCGCATTTTTGGTGTCTAAAGGCGATGGTTCACTTTTTTAATCAGGACAGCTAGCTGCTTGTTTGTCTTATGATATAAAAAAATCTTATTGGTTTCTTTAGGAAAGAATAAAAAATAATTTAAAAAAAACTTTAATCATGGTCTACTCGAAACATATCAAAAAGCAAGTCCGATGGTTATCGTTAGGACGGCAGACTTATGTATGTGATTTTACCACCACACAGATGGGAATTAGCAACGATCCATTAACATCTTTGGCACGGAATACTAGAGACTAACAATAGTCAATGTACATACAAGTAATCTTCGGGCATAGCATATATAGACAAGTCTCAAAGACGCGATATCTCGGAATGGTTCGGAACAAACTGTCCGAATTGGGTGAATTTATTCACTTATTCCGGCTCCAGGCATGGATATGATTATCTTATTTATTCCTTTGGCTCACTTCGTCCTGTTTAATTTACAGCGTATCATATTCTGTGATCGTATCTTCAAATGAAAATTTCCCTATATATTTTTCTCGCTTATACCAATTCGACAGAACTATGTAATATAATAATTAAATATCTGGTTGGCTGAGCTTTGCTCGGTTTTTCACATATTTTTGAAACCGATCTTTTCTTGAACCTTGAAACTTGATAAATCGATTCCTATAGAATATATAAAACCGCTTGTCGCATCTCACCGCAATACCACTCCCTCTCATTCTAATCGCAGTAAGTTTAGTCGCTCGGCTCGGCATGTTGGCCGGAATTATTTCAAGGAATAAATAAGATTATCGTATCCAGCCTCGGAATCAGTACCTTTGGTTCAGTACCTCCGGAGTAACACACTTCTAGTCCGGAACCATTTCAAGATATCACGTCCGTGAGAAGTATCTATGTGTGCGTTGTTCGAATATTATTTGTATGTACACTGACTTCTGTTAGTCTCCAGTGTTCTTTGTCTTTGGTGTCTTTAGGTGATGGTTGTATCTTTTCGTTAGGAGAGCCACTTGCTTGTTTGCTGTGTTTTGGAATATAAAAATGTTTACTAATACTAACAACATTATCTACTTCTAGTAATGTTTATTTTGCTTATTCACGGCTCCTCAAGGTGAAGGTGTAACAAACAAAGTCAATGTTAAAGCCACGACTACACGTCTGCGTAGATATTAAATGTTACAACATTTTAATATTGCATTGAACTTAAAAAATAATATGGCTGACCTTTTTTAAAATTCATGGTTAATGTATGAAAACTACGATAAGACGGATAAGCCTTGTAAAACACAAACTATGTAGAGATGATATTAAATAATATTAAATATTATATTGTATTAAAGATAATACGTACAGATACCGCCCTGTTTGTCGAGCGGTTAGCGACCCTGACTACGCATCCAACGAGACTCAAGTTCGATTCCTGACAGGGGCAATGGGCATACATTTGTGTGATGAGCATAAATGTTTGTATTTCCGGGTTTGGGTGTTTATTAAATACATTTCAGAATTTACATCAAGGTCGTAATCGACCTTAAACCCGTCAATGCTGGTGTTCCCCAAGGCTGCGTGCTATCACCGACACTTTTTCTTATCAATGATATGTTGCGAATTAGTAACATACATTGCTATGCAGATAATAGTACTGGTGATACTACTTACTCTGGCTGCAGCGGTATTTCTCAGGAACATGTCGAAGAGAGCCGAAAAAGCTTGTGTCTGAAGTCGAGGATCGACTTATTGATGTCTCGGAATGGGGTCGTCAAAACTTGGTCACATTTAACCCCAAAAAGACACAGCTTTGCGCGTTCACCGCAAAAAACCCCTTGTCTTATCACCTCGATTTGAGAATACTCTCCTGACAGCCTCAGCCAGTGTCGGAATCCTGGGAATCGACATATCGAATACCGTTCAATTTCGCGGTCATCTGGAAGGCTAGGCGAAACTAGCCTCCAAAAAGCTTGGTGTGCTCAGCAGAGCGAAGCAGTACTTCTTGCCGGCCTATCGTCTCCAACTTTATAAGGCGCAGATTCGGCCTCACATGGAGTACTGCTCTCATCTCTGGGCCGGAGCTCCCCAGTACAAGCTTCTTCCACTTGTCCGCATCCAACGTAGAGCCGTTCGAATCGTTGATGATCAGGCTATTTCGAAACGGTTTGACTCCTTGGAATTACGCAGAGATGTAAGCTCACTCTGCGTCTTTTATCGTATTTATCATGGAGAGTGTTCCGACGAGTTGTTTGAATTAATTCCTGCTGCTAATTTCCATCACCGGACATCGCGTCAAAATTTGAAGTTCCACCCACACCATCTTGATGTCTAAAAATCCACAACCGTGCGGTTATCCCGGCACTTTTTGCCTCGCACTACTCTTCAAACGACTTCAAAAAAGGAGGAGGTTCTCAATTCGACCGGTACATTTTTTTTATGTATGTACACCGATTTCTCCGAGGTTTCTGAACCGATTTACGTGATTCTTTTCTCGGCTCGTCTGATTCGTGTTGACGAACACTTAGGTGCTTGGTGGTAACTAGGATCCTCCAGGGTCCGATGATGAAGCCGTAAGGTGGCCATAAGAGATTAGTAATTAAATGACATAACTCTATCGAGTTTGGGCTCGTTTGATTCGTGTTGACGAGCACTATGGTGCTTGGTGGTAACTAGGATCCTCCAAGGTGCGATGATGAAACCAGAAGGTGGCCATAGGAATTCAGTAATTAAGCGACACAACTGTATCGAGTTTGGGCTCGTTTGATTTGTGTTGACGAGCATTTCGGTGTTTGGTGGTCACTAGGATCCTCCAAGGTCCGATGATGAAGCCAGAAGTTGGCCATAGGAGCTCAGTAATTAAATGACAAAACTCTATCGAGTTTGTCCTCGTTTGATTCGTGTTGACGAGCACTATGGTGCTTGGTGGTGACTAGGATCCTCCAAGGTCCAATGATGAAACCAGAAGCTGGCTATAGGAGCTCAGTAATTAAATGACACAACTCTATCGAGTTTGGGCTCGTTTGATTCGTGTTGACGAGCACTATGGTGCTTGGTGGTAACTAGGATCCTCCAAGGTCCGATGATGAAGACAGAAGCTGGCCATAGGAGCTCAATAATTAATTGACACAACTCTATCGAGTTTGGGCTTATTTGATTCGTCTTGATGAGCATTTTGGTGTGGTTGGTAACTTGTTATAAAATAAAAGGAAATACTCTTGACAAAAGTCTTCGTTCTACGTCTGTCAAATCGATCAGTTCAGGAGGTAAAGATATAACTTCCACGTTGTTGCAGTAGGCCTGTGAGGAACTTTTCTTTTTTTTATGGTAGTCGAGCAACGGTAGCTGCTCCGGAAGGAAAATAAAATGTGCTGTGACTAATGACGTCTGTTGTTTTGGATATAATAATTTCTTACAGATTGTACATGCCACTTCAGCGTATTGACTTATGGTCGTTATAAAATTACGCTCAGTCATTGAACGAAGTCCTTGTGACGTCTTACGTGCTGCCGCTAGCCGGTTCTCACGTTGCTGAGCAGCTTTCGTATCACTTCTAATCTATGAGCTCTCTGCTTGGCGGACTCCTTAGATAAACGCTCCTAATGGAGACCAATTCTATCAGCCTTCTGCTCGACAGATTTGTTCGATAGAGGCTTATTAATGAGATCAAGTCTATTAGCTCTCTGCTCAAAAGACCCATTCGCTAGACGCTCTTGGATCTTACCGAGTCTAGAATTGTATTGTTCAAAAGTTTCTTGACGTAAACGTGATTTCATATTAATATATAAGCATAATTGCTTTCATGGCTAACAAACGTTTTTCACGATCTTTAATAGTCTCACAAGAACGTGACATTGTGTTACGAAGAGCATTTTTACGGAGACGACTACTTTTATTTCAGTAGGGGAGACCAAGATGCTAAATAGGTAGTTACTCGAGCGTCGTAGGGACCTATTGGATTTTATAGACTACATTATAGGAAAAATAAAAAGTTATATAATGTTTTTCATTTCAATGGTGGGGAAAAAATCTGCAAATAAAAAAATGTTTAAAAATCATTGAAATGGAAACACTGAAGCGCGTTAGATTAGGGTATGGTGGGTTAATCGCCGCTAAAATTTTGAAAATCTGACGATTCCAGTGTAGCGTAAGGTAGTGGGAGGATTACAAATTTGCAAAGAAAACGTTGTCTTGACTTTCTCGAGCGCGTCTGAATTTTCTTTTATTATGGAGGAAATTATGTAAAAATTACGAAAAAAATATAATCTGACAATTTCCACAAGTCGAAGTTATCTTTTTTTTTATAGAAAAAAAGGGGCAAACGAGCAGGAGGCTCACCTGATGGTAAGTGATTACCGCCGCCCATGGACAGCCACATCACCAGAGGTCTTGCAGCTGCGTTGCCGGCTTTTTAAGAAGGAGTATGCTCTTGAAGGTGCCTAAGTCGTATCCGTTCGGAAACACCCCAGTCGGTAAATGATTCCACAGAGGAGTAGTGCGTGGAAAGAAGTGCCTAGAGAATCGCACGATTGTGGATTTCCAGACATCGAGGTGATGAGGATGGAACTTTGAGTTTTGCCGCGATGTCCGATGATGAAATTCAACAGCAGGGATCATACCTGCTGTTGAATTTCATCATCGGATCAAGTTCGTCGGAACACTCTCCATGATAGATGCGGTAAAAGATGCTAAGCGAACTTATATCTCTGCGTAAAGCCAAGGAGTCAAGCCGATCGGAAATTGCTTGGTCGTCAACGATTCGAACCGCTCTACGCTGAATGCGATCAAGTGGAAGAAGCTGATACTGCGGAGCTCCCGCCCAGAGATGAGAACAGTACTCCATGTGAGGGCGCTTTTGCGCTTTGTAAAGTTGCAAGCGATGAGCCGGCAGGAAGTACTGTCCCGCTCTACTAAGCACACCGAGATTTTTTTGAGGCCAGTTTAGCCTTTTCTTCCAAATGATCACAGAAATGAACGTCGTTTGATATGTTAACGCAAAGAATTCCAATATTGGCTGAGGTTGTCAGGAGAGTGTTCTCAAAGCGAGGTGATACGACGAAGGCCGACTTTTTAGTGGTGAACGCACACAGCTGTGTCTTCCTGGGGTTGAATTGGACTAAGTTGAGTCGACCCCATTTCGAGATTTTTTCGAGCTGAGTCTCAATTTCAGACACTAGCTTGTCCCGATTCTCATTGACGTGGTCCCGAGAAATACTGCTATGACCGGAGTACAAAGCATCACTAGTACTGTCATCTGCATAGCAATGAATATTACTAATTCGCAACATGTCATTACGACTACGACTACGACTTTGATGCTCCGATCAGCCAAAAAACTGGTGATCTACTTGCATAA
The DNA here is from genome assembly GCA_036924255.1 of Apodemia mormo. NCBI lineage: Eukaryota > Metazoa > Arthropoda > Insecta > Lepidoptera > Riodinidae > Apodemia > Apodemia mormo. Next base: position 9,530,188 of record JAUPFN010000019.1, read on the forward strand.
TTTCCCGGGAAGCCCATAAGAAGGAAACTTTGAAAGAAGCGCTCTGTGCCAAACCCTATAAAGGCCTTCGCTATGTCTAAACTAACAGCCAACGCCTCCCCCTTGGACTCAACAGCCTGCGCCCAGCGATGTGTAAGGTATACTAGAAGATCACCAGCCGATCAACCGCGACGGAAACCGTGCTGACGGTCATTAATCAGCTGGTGCTCCTCTAAATACTTCAAAAGCTGGCAGTTAATTATCTTCTCCATGATTTTGGAAAACAAGGAGGTAATGGCTATTGGCCGATAGTTTGACGGATTCGAGCGATCTCCTTTTTTAGGTACAGGGTGCACTAAGGCCGTCTTCCACGATTTCGGTACTACGCCAAGTGAGTAGGAGAGCTGGAACAGACGCGTCAGTACCGGTGTCAACTCCGGAGCACATATTTTAAGCACTATCGGAGAGATGCCATCCGGCCCAGATGACTTATAGATGTCCAAGGAAAACAGTGTTGCGCGCACTGATGACTGATGGAATTTTATTTCAGGCATATTGCTATCACACTGCGGGATGGTAGGCGGTGTGTTTCCTTGGTCATCCAGAGTCGAGTTAGCCGCAAAGAATGAGCCCAGGAGATCCGCCTTTTCCTTCGCGGTGTGGGCCAGAGAATCATCTTCTCTGTGCAGGGATGGAAGGGAAGGCTGACAGAAATTCCCTAAGGCAGCCTTGGCGAGAGACCAAAACGCACGGGTGCCCGAAGGTAGGCGAACCAATCTCTCACCAATCCTGCCAATGTGCTCCGATTTTGCCTTGGCGATAACTCTTTTGAAGGACCTCGAGGCGTTATCCCCTCTATAGAAAGGGCTTATATTTGGTGGAGAGACTTAACAATATGCGAGGTACCCCCTCCTATGGTAATCTGCTGCGCTCGAGTAAATACCAAAATCCCCTCTTGGGCTCCCCTACTATTTTATTCGTTCCCGTTTCTTGAGATCTATATTTGTTAAGGCACGCAGAACCTGTTGTAGGTCTACCCAAAATAAGTTGACAGTACAACAATACACTAAAAAGTATTAAATAAAAATAACTACGTAAAAAAAATTAATATTAATTAAATACTACCTATTGTTTATATGTGCTATTTACTAATAGGTTTGAAGTCGGTGCCAAGCCTTAAGCAAATAATAATGTTTTAATTACTTAAATGAATACGAGCAAATTCATACAATGAAATTCCTACTTTAAAGATTAAGATACGTAAATAAACCTAATAAAGAGCAATTAAGTCTTAATATTACAAGCAGCTTCAATCAATACGAAGAATACTGAAAAAAATAATTACGAAAATGTATTCAACAGAATTTCTAAACTAAATGGTCATGTGAATTAATGTAGAATTATCGATTAAGCTAAAAGGCATCAAAATTTTTAATTTCAAATTGACACCATATAATAGTAGAAAATGTTGGTAGCTTAATTAATTTTTAACAACTTGTAACAGCCATATTCTTGCAAATAACTATTTTTTTGTTTCTTTCAAAAATTTTATGTACTTATTCAAGACTTTCGTCAACAACGTCTGCCCGCGCGTGTCTGCCGGTGTAAGTATTAAATTGGCTTGGCACCGACTTCAAACCTATTAGTAAATAGCACATATAAATAATAGGTAGTATTTAATTAATATTAAATATTTATTATTTTTTAGTTTTTGAAGTCTGTTTTTTTTAACGTAGTTATTTTTATTTGTGGAATCAATTGCCAGCAGGGGTGTTTCCGAACAGATACGACATGGGGACCTTCAAGAAAAGAGCTTACTCATTTTTAAAAGGGCGGCAACGCAACTGCAAGGCCTCTGGTATTGCAGATGTCCATGGGCGGCGGTGATCACTCAACATCAGGTCCGCCTCCTGCTCGTTTGCCCCCTCTTCCATAAAAAAATACACATGTATTTCTATGCGTTAACTAACACCCATAACACAAGCATATAATTTGCTTACTTTGGGGTTAGATCAATTCATGTAATTTGTCCAGTCAAATTTATTTATTTATTTTAAAAAATACATGCTACACACAAACACACACACCAAATCAATACAACAAATAAACTTTGGTGATGTATGAAACATATTTTATCATATAACTAGTTAGTTTATTACTAGTGTAATTACACTAGTATGGCACAGATCCGGTCTCTCAGAGTGGCGCTGGTCGATCGTATTAACCTGTCCTTACAGGCAATCTCCGACTGGGGCGATGCCAATCTGGTAAAGTTTAATGCGGCTAAGACCCAGGCGTGTCTATTCTCCGCTAAACGGAGTCCATTTCACCTGTCTCCATCTTTTCAGGGCGTGTCCGTACCGATAACTGACCACCTCGAGCTCCTTGGTATCACCTTAACTTTGGTTCGTGCATCGAATCGAAAGCCCAAGTTGCCTCAAAAAAGCTTGGTATTCTGGCCAAGGTGCGACAGTATTTCAGCCCGGGACAGTTGCTCAATCTTTATCGAGCACAAGTCCGTTCGTGCATGGAATACTGCTCTCACCTCTGGGATGGATCCGCCAAATACCAGATGGAGACGCTTGAGGCGATAGAGAGGCGTGCCAAGAGGCTCATGAACGACGATGATCTGGTAGACAAAAAACTCTAGAGCTTCGCTCATCGCCGCAGAGTGGCTAGTTTATCGGTCTTTTATCGAATACATTTTGGAGAGTGCGCTGCGGAATTGCACGACTTAATTCCGCCATCCCCGTTTTTCTATCGATCGTCGAGGCGCACAGATACTAGGCACAGATACTAGATCACCATATGGTGGACGTTCCACGTACCCGAACAAAGCTCTTCGATTCGATATTCTTGATCCGAACCGCAAGGGACTGGAATATGCTACCTGAGTCTGTGTTCCCCGACGGGTACAGCCTGGGGATCTTCAAGAGAAGAGTGAACAGGTAACTTTTAGGGAAGCGCGTTCCATCTAAGGCCGCACCTTAGCTTACCATCAGGCGAGATCGTGGTCAAGCGCTTCCCTATCGACAGTAAAAAAAAAATACAAAATTTAACTTTTTTATACCCCGAAATGTATAAATATTTTAGTCTGCTTCCATAAACCTAAGTGTTAAGAAAAATATTTTATCACGTATAAATTTCTTCACAGTCAAATGTTTTTTTTTTTAACTACCTAACGTGGTAACGACAGATTATTGTCTTTCGTTCGCTTCAAACAACCGTTATCTAGTTTCGAATTGATTTAAAATGTCGAAGAGAAAGTGTAAACAAAGTTCTGATCGTTTTTGTTATGTTTGAGGACAGTTTATATTTTCAAAAAAGAGTCATTTTCATTGCAGATTCATTAAAAAATGCATATCATCATTATTTTGGATTTCCTGTTGCAAATCAAGATAAAACGTGGGTGCCTCATGTATTTTGTGAAAGCTTTTGTCTTACTTAAGTGGATATCAGGAGAAAACGTTTTTGCACTCGCATCTGAATTGTTTCCTTGAAAACTTATGGGGTATGAATGACGAACAAGGGGAACGCTTCCACCAAGATTTAAAGGTTTTATAGAACGACATCAAGGATTTTGGGATGAAAACATGTTAGGGGATTATTGTTGGTCGATAATAAGAGAAACTGTTTCAAATAGCTACAAAAAGAAGGCAAAAATTAGTCATTTTGAATTATTTTTTTGTATTAGTACCAAAATTATGTATTCCCGTTAAGTAAATAAATATCTGTTAAACTAGACGTGACAGAATTTTTTAAATAATTTTTCTGAATAATTCTACCTAAATGAATACTAAAATAACAACTTTCAGCTGGAGTTAGTCAGATGTAAACCTTTGTTTCATTTACTTATCCTCTACAAAACAATACAGATTGAGCATTGTGGGCACGGTGGGCATGCTCAACATACCGCAAACGGTAATACAAATGAATTAAACGTTATACTAGCTGTGCCCTCGACTTCGTCCGCGTAAAAAAAATTCCGAAATAAAAGTTTCGGAGTTTTATCTCCATAGGGTCTATGGAGATAAAACTCCGAAACTTTTATTTAGTATCCGTGGACTTTCTGGGATAAAAAGTATCCTATGTCCTTTCTCGGATCTCAAGCTATCTTTATACCAAATTTCATTTAAAATCAGTTCTGTGGTTTAGGCGAGAAGAAGAGACAGATAAACAGAGTTATTTTAGAATTAGTATTTTTTTTGTCATAAGATAGCAAACAAGCAGATGGGTCTTCTGATGGAAAGAGTCAACCATCGCCTATAGACACCAAAGGTGTTAATGGTGCGTTGCTATCTTGCGGCGAGGTCTAATGCCACATGCATAAGTTTACCGGCTACCTTATTCTCCAAACTGGAACACGACAGTGACAAGCACTGACGCTATTGCAGCAGGAATAGGTAAGGTGGTGTTACCAGACCCAGACGAGACAATGCCTAACCTAAAAAACTACGTTTATGTTTGTACTATATCGTATGCGTATGCGTTTTTACTATATTGTAACAAACAGCGTCATACATAGAACCATCCATAAATTACGTCGCATGTTAAGGAGTGGGAAGGGGGACAACGAAATGTGACATTGTGTGACAAGGGGGTGACGACTTTGTAACGTTTCATAATCTTAAAACGTGAAATTTATATGTTTTAAGATTATGTATATAAATATTACTAATTCAATAGTAATAATCAAAATATTATTAAGGCTTATGAAAGTTTAAACCGTTGGCGAGGGCAAAGAACAATGGTGAGTTGTCATACAAGAAAATACTTGAAAGATATTTCTTACGTCTTCAATAACTGGAAGGTTTCTGGAATTAAAATAAATGCTTGAATATTTCAAATATATCGTTTTATCCATCCAAGGTTGGATTTTTAAAAATGCTTTAAATATTTTGAGGTGACGTAAACTAATTAAAATAATACAAAAAGTTAAACGTTTTTAAATATTTTATTATAAATTAATCAAAATCAAAATAAAAAAATAATAATTAAGTAATCATTTTTCTAAATGTAAACAAGAATCAAAGAATACCATGCGGGGCGTGGATTACCATGCTTTGCAGGAAGTGGAGTAGGAAGTGCCGCCATTTTTAGGTAATTTCAGTGCGTTACATATTTTGCATTTATGCTATATATCCAGACTCAGAGCTTCTATAAAGTTCGATTAAGTTTCATTCGAAAGCTCTTATAATGATTTATTGATTGTATAATTATTTAAAAAATAAAATTAAACGCTTATAGTAAAGATATATGGCATTTAAATAAATTCAAAGAAAAATTGTAATCAGTCAAAAAATCTATAAAAAGCCATATCCAAATACAAGGAACGTATACAGTCTAAAAGAGATTTCAAATGGTAATCTAATGATACCAATGTACCTCCATATGAAAGAGTGAAAATTGTCGAGAAGGCAAAAAGATGAAGGCGTCCGAATCAATCAACGATGGTATCTGTACGACGAATTTTTATTTTTTCGGAATGTCTGAATCACAGCTGGCTTTAGGGGCATTCACAGCTTTACCGGTCACAGGGGTCATCAGAGTGCTCAACCAGAGTTCTAAGATATGAGGTTGTACGCCCTACGCCCTAAGGTTGTCTTCAAGGAGACTAATCCTCGTGGGTTCGTGATTTGCGATATGAGGGTTAGTGGCATTGTTTTGCCCAGTGACTGATCCTCGCCCTTGGGTACGTTAAGCAGATGGGACAAACAGGGGCCTCGTCGCCGCCGGCGATGGTGTCGTGTTGTATGTGTGTAGCGTTTTGGTGTATTCCGTTGGCCAGAGTTATCGGGTCGTCGGGATGGGCAAACGCTGCACAAGTATGATAGAATGGTTCTTCCGTACATCTTATAAACAGTCACCTTGTGCCTAAGTGACATTTTACTGCGTTTATTGTGATATTATAAAACTTGACCTGCAACGATTTTATCCTTAGCTTTTACTCTTTGTATATTGTGCGGTTTAAATGACATTTATCATCCAGCGTTACCCCGAGGTACTCGACATTTCCTTCCCACGGGATGACGCTTCCGAACAAGGTAATGTCATCTAACTTTCGCAGACCGCGCCTTTGCTATTGCAGTTGTTACCGCGGCTGAACTTTTATCTAGGTTAATTTTAATACGCCATTTTTTGAACCAATTGCCAAGGGCACTGGCCGCTACCTGCAACCTTTTATTGATTATAACTTTAGAAAAATTGGACGTACATATAGAAGGCGAAGTCGTCGGCGAACAACGCGAGCTCGACGTGTGGCTCACGTGATACGTCACACGAGTAAAGGGTGTAACAATAGGGGTGACAGTAGAGAACCCTGCAGTACCCCTGCTGTGATCGACCTATGAGTGAGGAGGAAACCGTCTGCACGGAATTGAAATCGGTGGTTGGTTAGGTACTCTCGTGTGATGAGTACGTTTTTTTTTTTCATGTTTCTGATAAAACCAACGTTGCTCGGCATTGGGTAAGTGCCCGGTTAGCGATAGGCTTGCCACCTATCATATTATGGGACTAACGGCCGGTTTTCGAAACGCAAATCAATTTTAACAAGCAATTAATCTATTTTTAACATAATTTTTACAAGGAAATGATCAACACAGATTAATTGCTTTTTAAAATGAAATTTGCATTTCAGAAACCGGTCGTAAGTATCTTCGTATAATTGTGGGTGCACTGGTTGTAAGTCTGCCTACCATTTCGGGGATACGGGCGTCAGGATACTTTTTTACTTTGAAGATAAATTTCATAGGAAAGCAAACAAGATGAACTCCGATGGAAAAAATAACCATTGCCTATAAACACCGAAGATGATAATTGCTATCCATGTAGCCGAGTTGGAATACCATATGCATATTATGTTTACTGGCTACTTCATTCTCCAATGGTCTCCTGATGGAGTCAACTATCGCCTATAGACACCAAAGATGTTAATGGTGCATTGGTATCTTGTGGCGAGGTCAAATGCCACATGCATAAGTTTACCAGCCACCTTACCTTCCAACCCGGAACACGACAGCTACAAGCTCCGATGCTATTTCGGCAGGAAAAGGAAAGGCGGTGATGTTAACACTCAGTATAAACAAACGCCCCATGCGTTTGTTACATCCCTACTACTACATAATGTTGCTATTACTGTGGTAGCATAGTAATAGCTGGTCCCGCCGTATTCGGAGGTAGGCTATACCAAATGGCGACAGGACCAGCGGGATGTGATGTAATATGGAATGAAAGGACTCACCTGGCGGATTTCACTGGTGGGTTACACTTAGCGGCAGCTGTATCTCGAGACAAGCGAGCGGGCGGTTGCGGCGCGGCGTACGCGAGCGGTTCCATTTAGGCCTTTGTCAAGACAATGCGAGCGTACTGGTACGCGATCACTCGCGATGCGATCGGCCAATGGACTGGCGTATGAGCTTGCGTTGTGGCTATTCAGCGACGCCATCTTCTCCAAGTGAGAGGAATATATGATGGATGCAGGAAGGACAGAGACGGAAGAACGGAACTATGATTCCCTCGCAAATGATAGCAACATTGTAGATGAGGGTTATCTTTTTCCTATCGGCCTAGAACAGATATTATCGATTATTTTCTTTGTTTTAAAATATGTTGCCATTTATCAGGAATCAGAAAGTATTGCATTAGATTTAAATGGTTTTTCATACGATATCCCGCAAAGGAGTTTTTCAATTCTAATGATTATATTTTGTACTAGCTGTGTCTTCGTCAAAAAATGTCTAAAATAAAAGTAGCCTAAGTGTACTCCCTATTACATTAGCTATCTGCTAGAGAAAGTCCCGTCATAATCGGTCTATCCGTTTCAGAGATTAGCCGGAACAGACAGATAGACAGACAGACGGACAGAAAAAACAAAAATTGTAAAAAATGTTAATTTAGTATATGTACTGGATATGGTTATAATCCATATGCAGCGGTTATTTTATTATTACAAACGAACACTCTGATTTTATTTATTTGTATAGATGTACTATGTTTTGGCATTATTCTTTATTTATTTTGACTTATATAGTTTTTTGTGGAAGAGTGAACTTCTTGTTTGGTCATATAGAAATTTGAGAAGGTTGAAATATTATACGTTCGTCAAAGATTGTTAAGAAAATACACAAGTACTTAAGGCGAGGCATCGCGACAAACGGGAAAAAACTGGTTTGTTAAATCACGTTTTTTTTGTATTGATTGTTAAATAACGATTTTACAAAAATTACACTATATACCTGAAGATATTATCTAAAAAATGTGCTAACTCATTACATGATAGAGTGTATTTTACTCGATCATATAAAATTCCGAAAACAGGCTAAAAAATCTCTAAAACAGATAATTTGTTAATAATATTTCTAATCTTCCACATGATTTTTAAATGGTGATATTTAGTTGTAATTACAAAAAAGAATGTGCTAAATTTTAGTTTTCAGCTGATGTCCTATATTTATTTATCCGAAAATTAACACGTTTCCCAGCGGTTTCAGAACATACCGCGCCACCGATTTTCTATAGAATTGACGCGCGTCGAAATACCTCGCCTTAACACAAAAAATAGGCACGCGGAAAAAATTACCATATTTAAATTACCATGTATCATAATGTCGGTTGGTAATGTTTAAGAATAATGCTTATAACAAGTGCATTAAAATATTTAATAAACTACAAAAATATATACATCAACTTTAAGTAGTATATAAATATAAACATTTTAACTCCGTCAGTAGCTATTAATGAAATGTTTTTACTTTGTGGAAAAATATTTTATTTATAATAAATTATATATATGATAAAATAATAATTGTATAATAAATGATATATTTGTTATTGATTTACATTGAGTAATAAATTAGTAGATAATATTTATTGATATGTAATCTTACATTTTTTAATTACAATGTATTAAATGTACATAATATTATTTTTAATTAATTGTTATCGCGCTTTTCTTTGTACTTAAAAATAAAATAGAATTAGTTGAAGTAAGAATCTTTGTGAAGGCGAATTAAGTTATTATTGTAAATTTTTCCCCGTGTTGGTTCCGGGCTCCTTTGAAGAATAGACCAACTGCCGTTCTGCCAGGCAGGTCGTAAAAAGCGACCGATTGGCTCTGCGAGTCACTACCATCGTGACTACTAGGTGGTAGAATTCTGCATTGTCTCCACCAGGTGGCGGTGGTACCACGGGTCTGGTACCACCGCCTTACCTATTCTTGCTGCAATAGCGTCTTTACTTCTCATTGTCGTGTTCCGGTTTGGAGGGTAAGGTGGCCGGTAAACTTATGCTTGTGGCATTTGACCTCGCCACAAGATACCAACGCACCATAACATCTTTGGTGTCTATAGGCGATGGTTAACTCTATTCATCAGGAGACCCATCTACTTGTTTGCTATTTTATGACATAAAAAAGTAAGTTTTTGTCACTATACAAATTACACTGACAGATCTAACCCCAAAGTAAGTAAATTATTTTGCTTGTATTGTGGATGTCAGTCAACGATACTAATACATAGAAATACATATATAAATACTGGAATAAATTTAATAAACACTGAAACCCAGAAATACAAACATTTATGTTCATCACACAAATGCTTGTCCCCATCGGGGATCGAACCCGAGCCCCGTCGATTTAGTCAGAGTCGCTAACCACTCGACCAATGGGGCGATCAATTTTAATTGCCATTTAATTACGTGAATTAGGCCCCAGGGTTAAATATAATAAGCCATTAAATAATTTCTAGTATCGGAATATAAACGGGTCATGCTATTCTGCCGTTTTTTAAAATTGCTATATATAATATAGTTTTTCAGCTTACATAATAGATTTGACTAGATTAAAATGTGAAGAAAAAGATTATTGTTTTGTTAACTTAAAAAAGTCACTGAAACCGATGAACCGTGGAGAACTGGAACGTTAATGGAATTCAGTATACTCTGCTGTTTTTTCGCAATTCAGTGTCTCGGGAAGTAAATAAAGCTATCGGTCTTATCACATTTGTAATTCAGCTTTGCAGAAGCGTCGACGGGTTGATAATTTATCTCGCCAGCTGAAAACCGATGAGTCGTCAGCTGGAGTCGTCAGTTATTCACGTTCGGTTAATTTTGTAAGGTTTTCCGAATTTATTTTTTATTTAATTACTTTTTTCACGGGAATTTATAAGAGAAATTTTCTTTTAATTTCCTTTCCGCCAGCCATTAGGATATTCAAACCCTACTAGGAGTAGGTAAGGCGATTTTAGCTACTTAGCGTACATAAGTATCGATATCTGCAATTTCAATGGTCGTAAGGGCCGTAATCCATCATTTTTCAGAAAAGTAAATAAACGGTTTTATTTTGTTTCTTAACGTAACTTTTTTATTTGTAACTGAATTGTAATGATGTTAAGGGCCATGGTCCAGTTTTTTTGCATTTTTTCCCAATGATTTTATTCAAGATAACGTAGATAAACTGTGTGCAAAACTAACTAAGTGTCGTTTTCGGCAAAATGTCCTTACGATTACGAGTTGAAATACCCGACTTTTCTCGTAATTGATATATTTACTAGTTACTTAACGAGGTATCTGGTAAATAAACAAATGATCTAGTTCTTTGTGAAGATCTTTGTATTTTGAATAGAAAACGTATCGCAACCATTGTTACTGTTGCAGCAATTATTGTCGATGTACTTGCGTCGGTCGTCTATACCCTTGGTCTATACCACGAAGTATTAGGTATAGTTGGAGCTAGTACTCGTATTAATCAATTAAAATAAATATATACAAATATATTTATGAGATCTCACCAACTCTTTTCATACAGCTGTGTTAGAAAGAGAGGGTAACACCTTAGAAGATGACAGCAGTATTCAAAATTTGATTTCAAGTAGGTATTATAAGTGATGCCTCCAGATATTATAATAGAGTTTCATGGTCTATACAGTATACCACATATTAGGGTTTTTGAATCATATTATGATAACGCCACCTTTTAAAATGTGCACAACTTATTTTATTTGTGGTGAGGTTTTGACAACTGCATTTTGAAGAACGCCGCTAGATGTCATTTAAATATATTAATCGTACAGAATCAAGGTGAATTTACTAAATAATTGATTACGGCTATACTCACGTATAAATCGGTATAGGTTCCGACTAGTTTCGGACCTATATGAGATCCTTCATCAGGGCGATTGCGACGCTGTTGCCACGACAGCGACTCGACGCGAACTGCTGTCGTGTCGTGTCGTGTCGCTGTCGTAGCAACAGCGTCGCAATCGCCCTGATGAAGGATCTCATATAGGTCCGAAACTAGTCGGAACCTATACCGATTTATACGTGAGTATAGCCGTAATCAATTATTTAGTAAATAATGTCTCACGAAAGTTTAAATAATTTTAAGGTGAATTTAGTTGAACAAATCTTGAAAATATTGAGCTGCACGTGTAAAATTAAAATATACAGCCTAATATTAGTTTTTTTTTTCTGCAATAAACTTGTCAGTTGCCATGCTGCGTAATTAAAGTTATTTTTCAATCCGTGAGGAAAGTGTACACAATACATAAAAACAAAAAATAAGGCATTTCCCTGGGATAAATATTAGCCTACGTTTTAACGCCAGAATATAAAACTTTTTTCTGTTTTTATGGTAATTATGGTACTTATGCAAACTTCAAATAAGTTTTTATATCATAAGCCAACAATTAAGTAGGTGGTTCCCCTAATGAAAAGCGACAATTGTCACCTAAAGACAACAAAGATTTTAATGGTGCGTTATTCCTTGCGGGATAATAATGCCATAATATAAATAATTTTACTGGCTATCTTACCCTTTAAACCAAAACGTGACAGTGACTAGCAAAAGCGAAGGTACCTACCTAACGCGGGCGAGACGTTGCGAAACCCCACTACCTAATAAACAGGATGGTAGTTACATGTTTGGCCAATCGTTTGACCAACAATAGCACATGATCTATTCTATAATCATGTGCTATTGTTGGTCGGCTACACTGACATTAGATTCAGAGTGCTAAGTGTGAGTTTTTCTTTTCGCATTCGATCGTGAGCGCGTTTCGAGTTTACTAGGAATTTGTATGTGATTTATACAGCGCCACCTAGTGGTAAACTGGTTTCTCACGTTTACCACTAGGTGGCGCTGTACAAATCACATACAAATTCCTAGTAAACTCCAAACGCGCTCACGATCGAATGCGTAAAGAAAAACTCACAGCACTCAGATGACTGTGACAGGAAATAACGACGGATTTAATTTTATGTGATTTTATTTTATTTAACTGAGTACTAGTAGGGCGACCGAGCTTTGCTGGGAAGATAATTTTTCGGGTTATCACGAAGATGACCGTCTCGTTGATCGAGTGGTAAGCAACACTAGAGTGACTACGCAATCGACGGGGCTCGGGTTCGATCCCCGACGAGAACAATCATTTGTGTGATGAGCATAAATGTTTGTATTTCCGAGTTTGGTTGTTTATTACGTATGTTAAAGTATATATATTAGTATCGTTAGTATATATATATATATATATATATATATATATATATTTATATATATATATATTAGTTATTTCTATGTATTAGTATCGTTGACTATAGTGCGCGCGGAACTAGTTGGCCGCGCCATACGTATTACGTTTTACGTATGGCGCGGCCAACTAGTTCCGCGCGCACTATAGCACTCATAACACAATCAAATAATTTGCTTACTTTGGGGTTAGATCATTACTGATCTAACCCCAAAGTAGTGGATTATTTTTTCAAAGTAGTAATTTGAAAAAAATAATCCACCCAAAAGGGTATGAAAATAAGGATTATTAATTAGTCACTCACTGAGTAGATGTATCACCACCATGTTTTTGTTAAAAAGATAATAATAATAATATTATATATTTTATTTCGACCAACAGGAATCATACATGATGTTAGCACATGCATATAACTTAAAACCTATTTTAAAATTAGGACAGGTACAGTCGATGAAAATTCTTTTCCCCTGACCTTCCTTGAAATTTAATATCAACAATGAATATTTATACGTTATTAATTGAAAATTAAATGAAATGACGTTATTTAGGTATACTTTACTCACTATCACGGTTTGTTTATTCGTTAGCTACTGAGGTGGAAGGTGAATTCTCCACATTTGCCGATATTTACTGCAATCGCTTGATACTTGCCATAACAGGTACCAGCTTATTTTGGCGAGGTCTAATGTCACATACATAAGTTTACCGGCTACGTTACCCTCTAAACTGGGACACGCCAAAGACTAGCACTGACCCTATTGCATCAGGAATAGGTAAGGTGGTGGTACCAGACCCGGGCGAGACAATCCAGAACTCTACCTTATACAATCCTCAAAATATTAGTCTGTTTATACATTTATACTGAATTTTGTAATGATGACTGCTTTATAATATTAGAATGATTTTCGTTTAGGTGATTATAGTCTAAAACATGAAATTCGAATAATGATTCCAGCAATATAAAGGCCGTGGCCGACATTAACTTCTTTACTATTATTTTTTTTTATTATACCTATAGATTGTAATCAAATCTCATATCCAATAGCGTATCTCTGTTGTATGTTTTCTTTATGTACCAAAACCATCGATTGTTCGTCACTTACACTAAAGAATTCGTTTCGAAATGTGACACGTTTCCCTAATGGATTTGCTTTCACATCAAGGTTGTTGGAAATGGAAAGAAAAATGCTGTCATCTGATTCCTTATTGATTAGCTGCTACTTAAAAGTATTTCAAGACTCAAATTGTGACTGCCGACTTACAAATTTCGTTTCCAAATATATGTGAAACCAAAGCAGAAGGCTTGTTCACCATTTAATTTTTAAACCAAATAAAGCGTTAAAATAACTTACTACTAACTAAAAAAAGTATATTAACGCCCTTATCCCCGAAGAGGTAGGCAGTAGGCAGTAGTACAACCGCGCCATCAACCGCGTCTCGATCGATCCAGCTGTTCAAAAGTTATGAGATGTTCACATACACACACTCACACATACATACAGACATACTGACGTCATCGTGAAAATAATTGGAAAAGATTTCTAGGACCTCAAAACGTGGAGACCTCGCCACAAGATACAAACGCACCATTAACATCTTTGGTGTCTACAGGTGATGGTTGACTCTATCCATCAGGGTCCTCATCAGGGATGGGTCTCCCATCTGCTTGTTTCCTGTCTTTTGATATAAAAAAAGGAAAACTACAATTTCTTTCTATAACATTTACTAAAATCGGTAAATTCATAGCTCATCGATTTTTCTTGCTATCACGTCCTCTCTATTTTGTACTAAGCCGTCGATTGCTTGTCGTTTATACTTTGTCAAGAATTCATCCCAGAACGTGGCACGTTCGCCTAATGGATTCGTTTTCATTTCAAGCTTCTTGGTAATTCGAAGATAATTAGTATCATCCGATTCTTTATCGATTGGTTGCCACTTGAAATTTTTCAAAACATCGTCATCATCGGATGGGGTTGGATTTCTGAAAAAAAGCCATTATTTTTTATCTTACTATATTTTGTCTAATAACACTAAAATACCGGCCAAGTGCGAGTCGGAATCACGCACGAAGGGTTCTGTATCATCATAACAAAAAAGTACAAAATAAAACACGTTTATTGTATAGGCATCCCTCTTAAAACTTTAATTTTTTTAGTATTTGTTGTTATAGTGGCAACGGAAATACATAATTTGTGAAAATTTCAGCTTTTTAGCTATCACGGTTTACGAGATACAGCCTGGTGACAGACTGATTATCTTTTAATTATACTATTAACCAAGTGATTGTAATAAAAACATGTAATTAAGTTTTATTTATACTATTAACTATTTAGTTGTAATATAAACTTGTAATTAAGTTTTATTTATACTATTAATTATTTAGTTATAATATAAACATGTAATTGAGTTTTATTTACACTATTAACCATTTAGTTGTTATATAAACATGTAATTAAGTTTTATTTATACTATTAACTATTTGGTTGTAATTTATACATGTACCTAGGTTTTATTTATATTATTAATTACACTGGTCAACAAAATTTTGTAACAAGAAATGTGCTTACTAATTTTGAATTATCCACCTTCCCTCATTCTAAAACCATATTGATTTTGATTTTATTAGGTCCCATTTTCGTGTTATAACTAACTACTTACAACATTACTGTTAGCCTTCTTTGAATTTTATTTTCATATTCGGAGTGTTTACTGTTTGGCGAACGTAGTTGCGTTAAGTGACATGATTTTAAATAAAGTGAAGAATGTGTAAAAATGATTCTGATTAGTTATGTCATATTTGTGATGATATTACTTTCAAAACTCAGCAAAGGAATTTGACGCCTTTAGTAACTAAGTTACATAAACAGTATTTTGGTTTTGCCATCGGACAACAAGACAAAGTGTGGGTTCCACATATCTGCTATGTTACCTGTGTACTGGATAGGTCACTGGATAGGCAAAAATATCTCGATCTATGCCTTTTAGAATTTCTATGATGTGGACGGAACCAACGAACCACTCATCCGATTGTTATTTTTATCTCATTGATAAAAATTTCCTAAACTGAGTGATATAAAAATTAAAATGACATATTCGTGGGTCCTCAAATAAGGCAATTAATGAAAGATGAAATATTTAAAGGAATGGTTAGTGATTTGGAAAATTTGTCTTGGGAATCCTTTATGAAAGCTACTTTAAATTTTCTCGGAAATCACCGATCGAGTGACTATAAAAGTAGTATCGCAAAGCCGTAACGTCCGTATTAAACTTTAGACTGTAATACATCGTTGAAAATACATTTCCTATAATCGCATTTAGGCTTCCCAAAAATTTGGGCGCCTTCGGCGATGAACTCGGTGAAGTAATCCACTAAGACATTTCGACGACAATAGAAAAACGATACCAAAGCAAGTGGAGTCCACATATACTCGCGGATTACTGTTAGATATTACAACGAGACGTTTCTGAAGCAAAACATAGAAAAAAAAAAAAATCTAATATTGATATCATAATTGCATTGATGATAAAACTGAATAATAAAAATATCTAATTACAAAAAAAATATTCCTATCTGGAACATTCTGATTTCATTTCTATTATCCTTATCCTTGTTTTTAACATATCAAAATAAAAAAAAAATCTTGTTACATACAAAAAGTGTTTTTTTGTTGACCAGTGTTATTTAATTTGTAGAATGCAGTACCAAATTGCTGGTTTGAGCTCGTCAAAGGGGAATAAAGGCTAAACTTAATGATTTTTTGACCCCTGCCCCAGTCCTTATCACAGGTGGCACATTTATGAAAGCCCTTGCCTTCTGGTGTGATGTCACATATTTTTCAATTTTATATTAATAGTTGTTATAATAATTAAAAACACAATTTTAGAATTATTTTTTTTTTGTTTATAATGTAATAAAATCTGAACATTAGCTAATTTAATTATATTATAATGCAATAGCCACTATTGTAATATAATATATTATAATGCCATGGCTTCTATTATAATAATATAATATATAACACATGTATTAAATTAACAAAAATAAACATTACAATAATGTATTGTCATTAATTAATTATATTTCTAATGCATATTATATTAAAATATAAATTCATACTTCTTCGTTCGCGTAATCATCGTAAAAAGTTGTACAACGTTTTTGTTTTACATATTTTTCATATTTATTATATTTTACATATTTTTTATATTTTACATATTTTTCAATTTTATATTAATAGTTGTTATAATAATTAAAAACACATCTGTTTTACAGTTCAAAGCTGAGGAGTTAGAGACAAGCACTGATATTATTGCCTTGGAAATAGAAAAGATCGTAGTTCTAAACCCAATAAAGAAGTTTCAGAAGACGACCATTCAGTAGCAACGATGGTACTGATACGTTTGGCTAATCGAATATCTTCTACGTACTGCCTAAACGTAAGAAAGGAAGGTAAGAAAGCAGGTGCTCTATTCTTCAAGTGGTACTAGGACCGGAGACGGGCAGAACCTCTGCAGTTGCTTGCACGGGTTTTTGCACACGCATTGTCTGTTTCTTATCTCTCTTATCTCCGCCTTAACATAAGCTTGTCGATTCTGAGTTCCGTCTTGGAGAGTACGTTAAATGGTGTATTATATAAATGGAATATTTAACTTACGTATGTATGCAATACATTGAAGTTACTTGGATAATAATGTGCCAGTAAAATAGCCTTTTACTAATATAATAATTTACCTTATAGTAGGTCCCGCCTACATTGCGCTCTTTCGCTATAAAAATATTTTTATTAGATAACTATCTGACCCGGCAATGGTTGTTTTGTCATATAAATTATTGAATTAAAAAATAGGGGTTGATGGTGAAAAGATGAAATCTGAATCTTAAAAAAATAAAACTAAAATATTTGGACCAAAAAAATGAAAAAAAAAGGGGACGGTACATTTTTAGCATTTGGGGGTATTATGGCAAATAGATATTGACCGATTCTCAGACCTACCCGTTATGCACTCAAAAATTCATAAGAATCGGTCGAGCCGTTTCATAGGACTTTGGTAACAAACACCGCGACACGAGAATGTTATATATTAGATGGATGGGTTTTATATATTAGAGGAATATCATTGAAGTTAAAATAACAAAAAATCTTACCTTGTTTTTGCAAAATTTGACCATAGGCGCACCATTTTCCGAATAACTTTTATCTCGGGTTGTTCAGAAACAAGTTTTATCAATTCCTTATATCTGCTTTTAATGCGAGTGCATACATGTAAGTAGCATAATTCATCTCCTATAGTCGCACCCCAGTGTTTCATACTAAACCTAGCATATTTGGTCATATATTCACTATTTTCATTTAATTGGCCTCTAAAATCGAACACATAATAAAATACTGAGGAATTCAAGCTGGCAGAGAGTATTATTGCTGCATTATTAAGAGCGTAGTTTTGCAACATGTCTCCAGAATACACAGCATATTCTAAAATATTTCCATCGTAAAAATATCCGTCTTCAAAATAAAAATTTAAAATTTCCTTTATAGCTTCCTCGTATGCTTTACTTTTTCGATTGAATCTAAATCCTGTTCTGATTGGAAATACGAATAATAAGTCTTGGCTTAAATCCGTTAGCAAGTTTGGTTGAAATATTAAATGTGAAACCAAATCCAAACCTTCTCTCGAATTCATACCAATCATTATGGGAACGTCATTTATTATTTTTGCATGTTCTGGGAGAGACTTAATGATAGCATCGTCACTATCTCCTTCTACCACTGGTGAGAAAGGATACGCACTCAACTGATACTCTTCAAGTATTTCAGTATCTAGAATATCAGTTTTCTTTTTTGCTATAGTTTCGGCATCCAATTTCTGTAATCCTTCTAACAAACTTTCACTGTCACTGGCAGTAATATTTAACACCTGTCCAAGTTTAAAAGCTATTTCTTTTGTGTGACTATCAAAAAATAATGTCTCAAGTGCAGTTCCACTTTGTAAAATTACGCCTGAAAAGAGATCTTTTGCCTTTTCAGAATACAATAAGATTTCCGCAAGGGCAGCGCCACCACGAGTACCCATAATAGTCACACGATTTGAATCACCACCAAATTTGTCAATATTTTTTTTAACCCAATTTAATCCAAGGACGAAATCTTTAAGGCCCGCATTGGGTGGTATCACATTATCCTCAGTTGTCAAATATCCAAATAAATCAAGTCGATGCTGTATAGTAACCACGATAACATTTTCTTCCATGAAAAAGTCTGGTGAATACGTATTAGTACCATTAAAGCTCGTTCTGAAATTGTCATTATAATCAAAAACTATAACTGGGAGCGACGCTTCAAGTTTTGGCGTGAACACGCTTATGTAAAGACAGTCTTCAGAACCTGAAATACCAAATTGTTCTCCATTTCGCATTCTTGAACTGTATTGAATGCATGTAGGTTTATTGTCAAAGGCCTCGTAAACGTTGTCCCAGCCTTCATGTGGTTCAGATGGCTGTAAAATTAGAATAAACATATAATCCATTTTATTCGTGTATCCATTTTGGTCTCGCCCGGGTCTGGCACCGCCGCCTTATCTATTCCTGCCGCAATAGCGTCAGTGCTTGTCGCTGTCGTGTTTCGGTTTGGAGGATAAGGTAGCCGGTAAACTTATACATGTGGCATTAGACCTCGTCACAAGATAGCACCATTAATATATTTGGTGTTTATAGGCAGGCGATGGTTGATTCTTTCACTCGGAAGAGCCATCTGCTTGTTTGCAATCTTATGATATAAAAAATAAAATATGCGATGTGTTTGAAACACAGCTGATTATTTCTATCAAAAAAAATAATAGTATAAAGCTTTTAATCAGCACATTAGTCTTGTTTAGATGTAGATCATGACAAAAAAAATAGAAAAAAATAAATAAAAGAAAAAGACGAGAGTTATTTAATCGATTCATATTAGTGATTGATTTATAATTTAGAAGAATTTATTAAATATACTCTTCTATTCCTGTTCGTCGAGACCCCTCGAACTTCTTTTCGAAACCAAGTGCCTTCCTACCAGGTAACTAAGATGAACTATTTGCGAAACATATGTCTGCTATAGTGACTACTGGATAGTGGAGTTTTGCGACGTCACGCCCGTGTAAAGTACCTAGCCTTACCGATTCATACTACAAAAACATCAGACAAGCCTGGCACAAATGGGTTTCGGTCCGGAGAGTAGGGCAGTCGATAAAGTTTTACATGTGGATTATCATCCGGTTACACAAATGGCAACGCACCATTTATATCTTTGCTTTCTCTAAATACATTTTCTTATAACTGAAGTCTTTTCTATGATTATTTTGAGTATGAGAGGTGTACTATAAAAACTCAAAATAATCATAGTAATGACTTCTAATTGACTACCTGGTTATGTTCAATTTATCCAACTACTTTTTATAATCACCAAGTTTTTTTATAAATATAATACTATTTAATATTTTCAGATGTTAAAATGTAAGATGCGGTTAAAGAAAATTGATACACAAGCAAAAAATAAATTGTTAGACAATTTTTTCAAAAAAATTTTTTTATCCTTTACTGACGTAATTACTAGGTAGTAAGGTTTTGCAATGTCTCACCAGGATTAGGTTCCATCGTCTTACTTATTTCTCTAGTAATTGCATATATGCTTTTTTTGTACGTAATTGAATAAATGCAAACGAGCACGGGGTGCACCTGCAATACCACAGGTGTTACAGTTGCGTTGTCCGCCTTTTAAGAATGAGTAAACCCTTTTCTTGAGGGTTCCCAAGTCGTACCAGTTCGGAAACACCCCCGTCGGTAATTGATTCCATAAAGGATTAGTGCGAGGCAGAAAGTGCCGACAAAAGCGCACGGTTGTGGATTTATGTACTAAGATTGATAGATTTGTCTATGTTTTGAGAAGACTAAGAGAAGTAGGCAACGCAAAAGCCTCCCTATTAACATATCATGGATATGTCTCTTCTAATTTACAATATAGAATTCCTATTTGGGGAAATTCTGTTGAATTGGTATGAATTTTTAGAGTCCAAAAGAAATGTATTCGAGCAATATGTGGTGTTAATCAGTTACATTCCTGTAAACCACTTTTCAAGTCTCTTAAGGTACTTCCCTTACCATGTTTGTATATTTTAGAGTTATGCGTATTTGTAAAAAAGCACCAAAAGATATTTAAAACAAATGCTGAAGTCACTGGTAACTCATATTTTAGGAGTAGTAAGAAATTATATGTGCCTAAGCAAAAATTAAATATTTTTACAAAAAATGTGTATTGTATGTCTATTATTATATACAATCATATTCCTGATAGTCTTATATCATTGCCTATAAATAAATTTCGCAAAAAGTTGTTTGATTTGCTGTTGGATAAAACTTATTATGATATTAAAGAATTTTTAGCCGATAAAATTAAATGTTAATGGATAGAAATATAAGTTTGTTGAATTGTCCTTAAAAAAATTTCAATGTAGTAAAATTTTGTAAATGGTGAAAATTTTGTAAATTATAAAAAAAAAATTACTCAAAATAAGAAACTTGTAATTATAAAAATAACTTTGTAATATGGAATCATCCTTGTATATTTATAACAAGAACATAAAATAGAGAAAAAGACCAGCCCGCTGAGTTTCTTCCGCCGGATCTTCTCAGTGTGTGGTCGCGTTCCGATCCGGTATTAATTCTAAAAAATTGAGACAGTCTATAGTTTTAAATGTAATACTATATAATGATATTTTTTTAAATATTTGCACACCATATATTGATAGAATATGTTGGTACCTTAATTTATTTATAACAACTTGTAACACCCATATTCTTGCAAATAAATATTTTCTTTCTTTCTTTCTTTCCAGATATGGAGGTGTTAAGGATAGAACTTTAAATTTTGACGCGATGTCCGATGATGGAATTAATCCTAACAACTCGTTGAACACTCCCCATGATAAATGCGGTAAAAGATGCAGAGCGAACTTACATATCTACGTAACGCCAAAGAGTCAAGCAGATTAGAAATAACCTGGTCGTCGACCATTCGAACTGTTATAGGTTGAATGGGATCAAGAGGAAGAAGCTGGTACTGAGGAGGAGGATGCTTGGCATGTTCTTTTTTCGTTCGTTTGTTCAGTTTCATGTTCCGGTTTGGAGATTGAGATAACTGATAAACTTATGCATGGATGGATGTCATATGGATAACAGCATACAATTAACATCTTTGGTATACAGATAGAGCCTTACAAGCGAGAGTTGTCTCTTTTTATCAAAAAAGCTATTCGCTTATTCGCTAATATAAATAAATAAAGAATCACGAGAAAAAAATATCTTAGTCGACATCAACAATAATGTAGTATGAAAACATACTATATTGTCGTTGACATCGGCTAAGAAAAATCTCTTATATTAGTAATAATTGTAGATGAGGTAGATTGGTATGATAAACTAAAGGTTATGTTAAATACAATTAATTTACCTTAAATCTTAAAGCACCGATCGGAGGTTTTGCGTATGGTATTCCTTTAAAAGCATAAAACTGGTGCTTTTTAAACAATGATTTTTCTATTTGTCCTAATAGTTCACCCTGACTTAACATCACTTGTACAGTATCCTTTGTATATACATTTTTTAAAACATTTAACACACATACTAATATTATATACTTTTCCATAGTTGCTTATGAATTTGTTATTTGGTAATTATTAATCCATCTGACATGCTCACTATTGATACAGTACACTGTATAGATAAGGGAAAAGTAGCCACAATAAAATTTGTTTTCTTATCAGCAAATTATATCTTTTAAACGTTAGTTCCAATAATCCCGATCAGTTTAATAGTAATAAATTATCGTGCTGTTATGATGACAACGATTGAAATGACTAGCTTTTGATAAAATTTTGCGAAATGTGTATTTAAGTATATACTTACAAAATTAGATAAAATTCGTTAAAGACTTCGTTATTTTTGGTTTTACGACTAAAAGTAACAGAACCAAACTGGTTGCAGAGTAATTTTGACACTCAAAAATTAAAATTGTGTGCTCTGATTTTTACACATTAAGCCCCGAATAAAATGTTTCAATAGACAATAACTTTTTTTAACTTTTCGTTAATAACTTTGTTATTTATAATTTTGTAACTAATAGTTGCATAACCAAAATTGTAGAATTTAGTTTGCAACAAAAAACGTATTAACAAATTTTCTGTGCGACGAATAACTTGCTCTTTTCCGCTATCATGTAAAAACCTTTTTATATGATGGCAGCCGCTGGATAAGAGTTACGAACCCACAAACATAAATTTAACTTTACACTAAGCCCCTCTTGATATTTAAAAAATAAATTTGCGTGCCTTGACTTTTGCATCAAACCCAAATGTTACCCCAAATGTTTTATGGACCCTTCTAAGTTTGAACAAGCTAGCACTTTTTTATTGGTTGTGAGAGAGAATGAAAGATTTTTGAATATTCTTTTTGTTCATTTTTAAAAACAGTTTTTGTGTAGCAGTACCATTCCACCACACGAAAACAATGCACAATTAACATCGTTGGTGATTAATAAGTCTATGGAAATTAAAAAGAAAACGCAAACTATTGGAAAGATGTAATTTTATTTAGTCTTGTTTTCAGAATATTTTACAAATTTTATACATGCCAGAAAATTTTCCAAATACTACAGGAAGAAAAAAGTTTTGTTGTATTATTATCAGCAATCGTCCTCTGTTTGAAATTCGACCATAGACTAAACAATAAAATCTCCATAGATATAAAATCTCTTCTGAGTTTGACAAAATATTTTAGTCGCAAATAAATGGTATGCATGTGTATTGTGTATATATTATCATGTATATTTAATAGCACCACTACCTAAAATATATTAATTATAATAAGATCTCCTCTACCTAAAGGTTGTCTGGCAGAGATCGCTCTTTAGCGACAAGACCGCCTTTGTGTACCCACTATATTCATAATTATTAGCTATAAGATTTGTACATAATCTGTCGTGTTAAATTTGGTACGCAATGAAGAGTATTCATTCATTCATATGTCACGTGAAGGTAGTGTACTGTTTATTTTTATTAATTTAATATATGTTTAAAACATATTATTAAAAATATTAGATTTCTGCACTTTTTCACTCCTCCTTTAGTGCATATATAAAGTAAAAAGTGGTATAAAATTTTTACTTCACGATTAATATATAGATTGAGGTATAACAAATTATAAGAAAAATTAACCTTATTTTTAAATTTAAATGAACGTGCATGGAGTATCGCTGGCTGTACTTTATCCCTATAAGTTACATTGCCGTTAAATGCATCATACTTTGGCGGCTAGGATCTTACCTAAAATAGATGTAGGATAGCAAACAAGCAGAATTTGCTTGAAAGAGACAGCCATCGTCTATAAACACCAACGATGGTAATGATGCGACACTATATCTGTGTGGCGGGAATCGGAATGCCAATGTTGCATGCGTAAGTTTACTCTTCAAATCGGAACATGATAGATTTTTTTTATATCATGAGATAGCAAACAAGCAGAAGGGTCTCCTGATGAATAAAGTCAATCATCGACTATAGAGACCAAAGACTTTAATGGTGCGTTGCTATCTTGTGGCGAGGTCTAACGCCACATGCATAAGTTTACCGGCTACCTTACCCTCTAAACTGGAACACGATAGTGACAAGGGCTGACGCTATTGTGGCAGGAATAGGTAAGGCGGTGGTACCAGACCCGGTCGAGACAATGCATAACTCTACCACCTAGTAGTTACGATAATAGTGACTCACATACCCAATCGGTCGCCTTTTACGACCTGCCTGGCAGAATAGCAGTTGGTCTATTCTTCAAATGAGCCCAGAATCAACACGGGGATGATACAATTATTGCGGTAAGAATCGGTCAAATCAGTATCAGTCCCGGGCGAGAGTCAAGACAATGCAGGATTCTACCACCTAGTGGCAATGATAGTAGTGATCCGCATAGTTAATCGTTGGCTTTTTAAAAACTTCTAACAGAACGATAGATAGTCTATTTTTCAAAAAGGATCCGGACACACATGTAATTCTTAAACAATCAATGTATGTTCAAGAGCGTAATGAGCAACACATGGACCATGATAAATGGCCTTGCTAATTTGCGGTAAGTAACTTGCATACGGGGTATACTTGCATATTCACATAACACTTACGGGCCTATTATAAAAGAGAAACAAAAACATTAATGTTATAATTCGTCTTTTATATCATCTTTTACAACACCATCAACGGCTAATTTTTCGTATTTTTCCATAAACTCATCCCAAAACTTTACTTTATCATGATAAAGTTTCGATTGCATCTTTATCTCATCGCTTATTATCAGGCATTCTCTGTCCTCTGTAGTTGCTGGTTCCCAAGTAAAGTCACTTTCTGGTGGAGTGGGATTTCTAAAAACATATTTTTACTGTATATTACATTGTTTTTAAATAACAGGATAAGAAATAAATCACGTCTGATCGTAAGAGTTGATTAATCGGTAATTTGTACATTGTATCCTGTATAGAACGCAATATTAGCATGTTCAATGTCTTTAACAACATTGAACATGCTAATATTGCGTTCTGTACAGGATACAACGTACAAATTACCAACTACCTTACCCCCTAAACTGAAATTAACAGTAACAAGCACTGACGCTAATTACAAATATCTAATGTTTTGCATGAAAAGTGAATGGAATGTATGGTGACCCTATAACATATAATTTAAAAGATTATTACCCAAATTTTGCAAAATTAGTCCATAATTTGACCATACTTCTCAAAACTTTAATTTCCTCTGAGTTATTGTCTTGTAACAATTGTTTATATATCTTTTTATGTGGATGACATACTAATAAATAACATAATTCGTCTGCAATCGTTGCTCCATAAGTTCCTTCAATTGTTATAGCATTTTCTAAAGCAGCTTTCTTTCTAAAATTTAACTCTCCACTATAATCAAACATGTAATAATAAATTGGATATTGAGATGTATTTGTGTATTCTTTGACAGTCATGTCTATATGATAAAAATTTGTAACGTCTCCTATGTAAGTGATATATTCCCCTGGTTTGCTAATTTTAATGTAACCCTCGTCGAAATAAAAGTCTTTAATTTCCTGCACAGCTTCATGGTAAATATTGTCATTAATCTTAAAATGATAATTTACTCTCTTAGGAAACATTAATAAGAAATCTCTGTCAGCAAATGTTAAATATTGAGGTTTGGCTAAAAACCGCTCATTCATTTCAATTCCTTCTCTAGAATTAAAACCAATTATAACTGGTACTTCTAAAGGTGCAACTTCTTTTTCTGGAAGTTTTGTTATAATTGCGTCTGTATGGTTGATTTCTAAAACTGGACCAAATGGAAGTACCCCTCTTTGTATAGATCTTGAAACGTCTGCATGAACTGTTAGTAATTCGGCTTCCGTAATTTTTAAAGCTGGCACTTCAGACATACGCTCAATGAAAGATTTGCTTGTTGTAGCTTTGTCTTCTAATACTTCAGTAAGAGAAATTGCATTTTTTCTTGAATTATCATCAAAGTAAAATGGATTTCTAGATGAACCACTTTGGAGTATTGCAGTTCTGAATAAGCCTCTTGCTTTAGGTGAATTTAACAAAATGTCTACTAAAGTTGCTCCACCTTGATGACCCATTATAGTTATTTTATTTGGATCTCCACCAAATCTATTAACATTTGAATGTAACCACTTTAAAGCTAAAATTACATCTCTAATACCGTTATTTCCTGGTAAGAGCTCGTCTTCAAACGAAATAAATCCTAAAGATCCCAGTCTATGATTGACGGTTACAAATAGTACTTCTTCATTCATGAAGAAATCTGGCCCGTAGTTTAATGACGCATTAGACGATATTCTGAAAAACTCATTATATAGAAACACAATCACGGGAAGTTTTAATTTTTCATTTTCAGGTAGCTTTGGAGTATGTATACTTAAGTGTAAACAGTCTTCACTACCGCAGTAACCATGTTTTTTAATGCTTCTTACTGGTAGATTAAACTGAGCGCATGGCTTTTTCTCTCGCTTTGCTGGTAATATATCTGTCCAAGCAGGATGCGGTACTGGAGGCTATAACAAAACAGTTTATTTTATCCAATTAATCAATATTTTTATTTGCTTAACTAGAGTTACATGAGTTTTAGGTTAAGTTACAAGTAGCTTAACTTAGGTGATTATATTCTGCCTATTTTTTCTTATAACTGACATGCAAATGTTATATAAAATTTAAATGAATTACTTAATTTAATATAAATTAAGCAAATAAATATTACGCCAATTTTTTGGGGTCGATAAAACAAAGCGAATGTCTGTAGATACTCGGATTCACCGATTTTGTGACCGACGAAATAGGCCGTGACGACTAACTATTTTACTGCAACGAGTAACACCTAAACTTCATGTGCTCACCTAAGATACGTACATAGATATTAATTCACTACTACTAGACTTAGAACTGCTACTATATTTTCTCTAAAATTGATTAATCCATAAGTCACGAGGGATTAAAGAATATACTTATGTAATTAAATGATTTTCCAATTATATTGCAAAACATTTCACAACGTCTTCCTGATATTCGTTTATACTAAAACTATCTAAAATTTATTTACATTGAATAAAAGGAAACAAAAAAACTCACAAAGATTTCACGTACGAAATTTCACTGGCACTACCCGATCGTTAAATGATCGCTCCTATATGAAATGGAAGATTTCATTGTATGTGAAAATTCACAGACCATTTGAAATTTCATACGAGTTGCATTTTCCTACATCGCATTTGTTACCTCCAATGAAAATGCATTTCATATAAAAATTTCACATGCTGATTGTCAAATGTTCCATGCCTAGTTTATAGGCGTGGTGACATAGAGGTATTACACATAGAGAAATCGAGCCAGGCAAAAAGTTGTCCCGTTGATAGAAAGAGAAAGAAAATTAATTTGGTACTTGTTTGTCTTTTTGAGAACACATGCACAGCAGGAAAACATAATAAAAATTATGACAGCTTCACACATCATTTAGAGAAGAAGCCAATCAGATACGATTACATAAAGAGCTTGTGATGTTAAAGAGAAACACGAATAGTAAACGTATGTTCTTTATATTTTTATCAATAGCAAAAAACACGGGCAAGACTTCATACATCGTTTCTTTTAGTTATTAACTTAAAGTTTAATATATTCTGTAAGATTTATGTTCTTTATATTTTTATCAATAGCAAAAAACACGGGCAAGACTTCATACATCGTTTCTTTTAGTTATTAACTTAAAGTTTAATATATTCTGTAAGATTTTACGTCAACTCCTTAACTTATACGCATTTAATAAATATTTTTTCAAACTTGGGAAATAGTAGCTAAATAAAGTTGGAAGTTAAGTAAAGTTAACGTAAATATTTTCTCTTTAATAGTCTGTGTTTAGGTATTTATCTTGTCATTGGGTGTCTTTAGTACAACTGTTAATCTCAGAAATCTTAAGTTAGATTGACAAAATTCTCAGCTAAGATTATTTCTAAGGCACTTTTTAATTACTTAAAATAACATACAAGAAATTAGCTTTAAACTATTCTTTAGCAAAAAATAGGGAGAATTTTTATTTGATACTTATATTGAAAATTATGATATAAACTTATTGTTGTTTTAATGCAAATGTAAGTAACGTTTTTTACAATGGTAACACTTAAATATGATGATAGAAGTCAATCAAATTAAAGTCTCAAAATTTTTGTATGATTATTCCTAGCGATATATTTTATTTAATTAATTTAAAAAATGTAGAAAAACATTTTAGTTTATCTAACATTCGTCACTTCAAACGGCACACAAGGGATGTACAAAACCAAAACCACCTGTGTTCTTTACATACGTGCTTATGGCTAGCGCACTCTATATTTTCTCTATGGATGGTGATCGCTTTACGTCAGACTGTGCGTCAGACAGTCCCGCCAGAATATTAAGTTGCTTGTTTTGATCTACGTCTATATATAAAAATACTACTATTACACACAGTTGTTCCTTGCGAATTTGTTTGAATTTAATCATCAGTATAAGCAGCTTCTTCCTTTTTTACCTCACGTGTTATTATTGCTATTGTTTTTTTAGCTTACTGTACACATCAGAATCACAGAGGAGTTTAAATAAACTGGATGAGCCGACACAAAGCTTTCTTTTTTCATAACATGTCTCTTTTATTTATTAAAAAATGTGTAAGGGATTTGCTAATGTATCTCTCAATATTTGAGATTAAATTAAATTTTTAAAAGTAATATTTTACATAAAGAATTTTTTTTTCTGAGATGTTACTAGTTAGTCAATAGATGCTACGGATAAATTTATTTATTACAAACGTATTAATTAATACTTCAGTTTCACAAAACTCATTTCTGGTGGTGAAAATATATCATTCATACATATTCCTATCACTAATGCTTATTTAATACTTTATTGTACACTTATTTAACGATAAAAAATTAAATGATACTTAAAATAATGCACAAAAGGTGAGATTATTCCCTAAAGACAGTAATTCCTTCCAGCTAACCCAGAAAGTGAAGCTGGGAAAAGAAAGTGGAAAGCATTATGTACAAACATAAAGATAGCACAAATATAAATATAGACTAACACTTAATTAGTGATATGAATATGTAGTTAAAAATATTATAGAGTTATATTACAAGAATCGTAACTGTATGTTAAATGTTGTTTCAGAAATTGCCAACGACGGAAATATAAAAAAAATCAGACCAATTCAGACTTACTTTAAACCTTAAATTCCCCACTGGAGCTTGTGCATACGGTATTCCTAAAAACGAATAATATTTCTCATTTTCAAATATTGACGTTACTTCTTTTCCAGCGATTTTCCCAGAATTAGTTTCGACAATCACTTCTCCGCTAACTTTATGTAAAAATAAATAAATTATAATGTATATATAACTGTACATGGTTCTAATGATTTACTCATAAAATATATAAACCAAATGCAAACTTCATAATACTATATGTCTGTGTATACTGACGTGTACTAAAGATAATTGTTAATCTAATAGTCTTGATTATTATCAGTGTGTTCGATTATTTATGAGTGTTTAATATTAACTGTAAAGCTGGAGTATTATGATAAAAATGTTAATCTAGGGATTCTTGTAAAGTAATACTGAAAAATACTATAAGGTTTTTCGATAATACAAAGAAAAATCTCTCGGAAAAATACACAATCTTTTACCAGTATATAAAAAAACTATTCAGTTTGTTAATTTGTATGTTTTGACGATTTATCATCGATGTTTTTAATTGGAAAATTATGTATATATTTTTTTGATCACAATAAAGAATAAATTTAAAAGAAGTATATTGATTTGATTTCATATTGTAGCAAACTGTCTATGGACAAAAAACTTGAGAGGTGTCAAGGGACACCCGGATGTAACGAAGTTCCTTTTATTATTATTTACAAAAAACCTGTATACACTCAACAAAAATAATCGTCGCGACACCACACTGTTCAATGCGAAATAGAAATGAAAATATCTGGCTTGCTTTTTATAAGAGAGAGAGAGAGAGAGAGAGAAACATCCGCACGCCGCACAGCTTACAATACCTTACTATAGCAAAAAGTGTCGTGACAACTTTTCGTGAGAATTTTTTCCGTCTAGCCCCTTTTCACAGCGCGCGATAAGGAAGGAACTTCGTAGAATTTCGACCCACGGTCGAATTTCGGCACCCGGTCAAATTTCGGAACCCGGTCGAATTTCGGCACCCGGTCGAATTTCGAACCACGGTCGACCGGGTGCCGAAATTCGACCGGCGGTCGAAACTCGGTAACCGATGGAAATTCGACACTCGGTCAAATTTCGACACTCGTTCGAAATTCGACTGTCCGTCGAAATTCAACTTTTGGTCGAAATTCGACATTCGGCCGAAATTCTGTATAAATGTCGAACATTTGGCACTAGAAAAAAGTAAACTCAATCAAATAGTAGATAGACTCTTTCAATGCACGAGCTAAAGAGAAGTGGCTGGATATTTCTGTACTTACAATACCTTACTATAGCAAAAAGTGTCGTGACAACTTTTCGTAAGAATTTTTTTCGTCTAGCCCCCTTTCACAACGCGCGATAAGGAACTTCGTTCCAAAACATCTATCCCCTCCCAACAAAGGTGTTAATAGTGCATTGCTACCCTTGTGGCGGGATTGTAAATTCACGTAAGCTTGCCAACTACAAAACCTTCTACTAGGGATGGGAGTTATAGCTACTTTTATTTCACTATCACGTCGTGAAGTTGTTTTTCTGTCACTGGTATATATATATATATATATATATATATATATATATATATATATATATATATATATATATATATATATATATATATATATATATATATATATATATATATATATATATATATATATGTTATGTTGCTCAGACTTATCGAACTCTTTCACACATGCTGTTTTCGCGGTATGTAGCGCATAATACGTTCCTTGTTTTGACTATTTATATATTAATACTTGAAAAAAATATATTTTGGGCCCCTTAAGACAATTGCGCGAAACCTGGTGTATGAAATTTGGATTTTGATTTCGGCGTTCGACGTAGTTTTTTTAGTATTAAAATATCTTAGAATACCAAAAAAATATTGAGTAAAAATTTCGAAGTTATTTCGAAAGACACTTTTTTCAACATTTTTCGTCAATGATTACTCCTTATTATTAGACGTAGTTTTTTGAGGAATTTGATAGTCGAATTTAAAAAATACTGTTTCGCTAAAACTTTTTTTGGGTTTTTTATTATTTATTTTTTTCAAAAAAGGGCTATAAAGATTGTATTTTAAAAATTTCAAGGTCATCAATTTTGTAATTCAAAATTTACAGACATTACAAGTTTTAAGGATTTCCAGTTATCAAATCTAGTTAAACGTGACACCCGGAATGTACAGAAACTTTTGAGTGTACGGCTCATAAGTTAGCATGTGCATTTCATAGTATTTGTTTAATAAATATATCTAGGAGAATCAGTTCTAAAATGAACCCGTTTTTATTAAATGTTATAACTGCAATTTTTTGCTTAAAAAATAGTAATATGTGTCTTAATAGTAAGTAGTTAATAGTAATAGTAATATGTGTTCATCAGTTTGTCTGTCTGTCTGTCTGCCACCAGGCTGTATCTCATGTGACAGTGACAGGCAGTTGAAATTTTCATAGATGATATATTTCTGTTGCCGCTATGACAAAAATACTAAAAACATAATAAAATAAATATTTAAGTGCCGTGGATATGCGTGGTAGCGAGGTTGGACGGTAGCCTGCTCTGCGAAATAGCATGCCGCATATAGTCAAAGTAGAAAACAAAGACTACGAATGGATGTATCAAAGGGCAATATTGGCGGCTAGAATAGTAGTATTGACGAAATTAATTATAGAATACTGAGTAAACCTACAGCAGATAGCGTAAACTATACATCGATTGACACCCCAGTAGTGTTACACAACGTTCCTTTATTACTCATGTTCCCGTGCCATTTTTTACTATAGTTTCAGGTTAACTGATCATGATCATAGTGGGATAACTATATAATAGGCTTTGTTGTACTCTTACCATAGATCTTTAAAAAAATCAAACTTCGAATAAATGTACCTACAAACACAGCAGACATAGGTACAAACTCTCTTGGTTTTAATTATCACTGTAGGTATGATTGTTTGTTTCAATAGTTTTCAAGTGGTTCGTGGATTCATTAAAGAAAGTTACAATTTCTCTAGAATGGTATTATAGGTCACTATAACCCACTACCTCTTATGTGACGCAGACGAAGTTGCGCGAGTCAGCTAGTGTGTAATAATTATTCTACGTCTGCTAATACTGACCCCAATCAACAGCGAGGGATCAATTAAACTACGATTTTCAATAATTTTATAATTCATCATTTTTATAATACTTGTCTAATCCATTTTTAAATCTCTTCTCCCATTTCTGAATAAAATTGTCCCAAAAATTGATATTGTCGCTTTGAACATTGCTTTTAACTGTTATTTCTTTATCAATATGTAAATACTGCTTATTATTGACGTCATACGGTGGCCATTGAGTTTTCAAAGTCTCGTCTTTCTTTGGAGTTGGATTTCTGAAATTATGAATTATATTATGGTACGTAGATAGCATAATTGTCACTGTCGTGTTCCGGTTTGAAGGGTAAGGTAGCCGGTAAACATATGCATGTGCATATGCGCCAATAACATCTTTGGTTTCTACAGGCAATGGTTTCGCTTTCCATCAGTTTGTTTGCTATCTAATGTTATATTTAAAAATATACCTCGTAGTCTAGGGGTCAGTTTATTTAGCTTAGATAATTATGTCCTTGAGGAAGAATGATTCCATCGTCAATTTAAAGAAGAAGTAAATCAGATACGATTATGTAATGCGCATGCGTCAATAAAGAGAAATACGCTGACTTTATCGTATACTACATCTAGTTCCTGAAACGTCCATTTGGCTATTCATTTAGTGTTTAACTTAAGATATAACAACAATTTTATTCTGCGAAATCGACATAGTGCGCCATATTGAGATTCAAGAGTAAAGCACAGTCCCGCTTGCGCGGCGGCGTGCAATATGTATATTAATAGTAGCTGATCAAGTATGAGTTTGAATGCCAAGCCACACGTGAGGACTTAATAATACGAGATAGGCAATTGCCATTTCTGCTGAAGCATATATAGTGTTTTTCTCAAGAAATGCAAGGAAATAAAAAAGACTTTAAATAATAAATTTAATTTCTCTATTTTTTTTGACTTAACTGAAAGCAGTTTTCCCATTTGTTAATTAGGCTTCCAATCTTAGATGTGGTGGATTGCAGTCAATATCCATTTTACTTTGGGAACCGTCGGAATTTATTTTTAATTGCATATGTTTATTATTAAAGTAAGATTATCGAGACAAACTTCTTTCTTTATTGCCAAATGATTTTTCTCCGACTGTGCCGAAAGGTTGCCGAAAGGTAAACAAACGTATCTGTGGCTATACAGCCACGTGAACGAAATTTACACCAAGGTAACAGAGTTCTAAAATCAAATTTCACTTCAGCATGCCTTTTCATACGACATTGACGGCGCTTTTTTATTCGAAATTAAAAAAACGCACCGGCAATTACTTGTTTTTCTGTATACCTAATAGACCGAAAGACGGTGACACAAAATATTAAATCATTTGTACCAGTTGCAGTATAGCGGTTCTTCAGGGGTCTAATACGTAATGACAAAAAGGAAAACGATAGTCATAGCGCTGGTACCGGCGCGGTAGGCGGCCCAATCGCGTGGGCGCTAATCGAACGTGTCGGATAAATTACGAATGTTGAATAATTTTTTCTACAAAAAAACTTTGAGAAAAAGTATTTTCTTTTATCGAGACGTCTTCACTTATACACGCACTTATAGCTCATATGATTTATTTAATTACATTAACTGTAA
Source organism: Apodemia mormo (assembly GCA_036924255.1). NCBI lineage: Eukaryota > Metazoa > Arthropoda > Insecta > Lepidoptera > Riodinidae > Apodemia > Apodemia mormo. Next base: position 9,564,222 of record JAUPFN010000019.1, read on the forward strand.
TGCTCGCATTCGCCTGCGGTTGTTTACATTGACAGTTTTTGTGAAAATGTAAACAACCGCAGGCGAGAATCAATTGGCAAGCTTTGCCATAGGATAACCGTATACGATTATTCGCCGCTGCCCTTATGTTACTTCCGCCTTATACATTTACAAGCATTTGCTTGCATGAGCGGCTACCCGTCCGACATCGTATCCATAAGTATTTATGCGGACTGTGGTTGCTATTTTGAACGGTGTAATGCCACATGCATAAGTTTACCGGATATCTTCAGCTTCCAATCGAAATACGTCACTGACAAGTACTGATGCTATTAAGGAAAAAATAGGTAAATCCTCAGTACTAAATTTATGCGAGATGATGCAGAACTCTATCAACTAATAATCACTATAGTAGTGACACAGTATTTGGCTGGCATTTACTAGCTGTCTGGCTTAAAAGGATAATGACAAGAGTAAAAGACGAACGAGTTCATACCATAGACCGCCCCGTTGGTTAGCGACCCTGACTACGCAATCGACAGGGCTCGGGTTCGATCCCCAACGGGGACAAGCATTTGTATGATGAGCATAAATATTTGGATTTCCGAGTTTGGGTATTTATTAAATATATTCTGGTATTTATATATTATGTATTTCTATGTATTAGTATCGTTGACTAACATCCATAACACAAGCAAATAATTTGCTTGCTTTGGCGTTAGATTAGTTAGTGTAATTTGTCTCGTGAATATTTAAAAAAAATATATATGTATATATGTATGTTAAGTTCACCCCTCCAAGGGACAGGTGACTATAGAACATGGCTTAAATAAGATATAACTTGTGGTGATTCAAAAAAATGCAAAAAGAAATCCTAAGGGAAAATTTTGTGCACCTCTCGCATTTCGGCTCATATAACCATGTTGGATGGTAAAGCCAGGGTCGTTGATATGATTCTGGCAGACAGAAAATAGCCATTTTTCCAAAAGGTATCCTGATCGAGATCATGATGTATTTAATATTATTCTCATTCAACTAAATCTTACAAAAACTACAACGTTCACGTTAGAATAAATAAATTTTTGATGAAAAAACTTATTAACATACACACCCAAACTTTGCAAAATTTGCCCACATTCTTGTCAAGGTCCTTTGCATTATTATTTCCTCAGATTCTAAGTGATTATACTTTGTATATTTATCTCGAAGTTTCGGGCAACTCAATAAGTAACAGAGCTCGTCGCCGGTTGCTGCTCCCCATGTACCTTCGTCAACTACTGACAACTGTAGTATATTATTCTTGTTCTCATTCAAATCACTATAATAATTGAAATGATAATAATAAAGAGGCTGTGAACTGATATTTGAGTAAATCTTTACCATTTTATCTATTGGATAAGCAGTTAATACATCACCCGCAAAAGTTATATAATCGGAAATACTATTCTCTGTAATTGGTCGTTTTGAAAAATAGTATTTTATTATTTCCTTAATGGCGTCATGGTAACTTTTGTGAGCAGGATCAAATTTAAAATTCAGTCGCAGAGGCAATAAAAGGGGGAAGTCTTTGTGAACAAATCTTAAGTATCTTGGCTCTGTTAGATATTGCATAGACGCAGACAGTCCTTCTCGATTATTAAAACCAATCAGAATAGGAATATCAATTTGTTCTTGAAAATTTTCTGGATATTCTGTTATTAGACCATCTGGACTATTCTCAACAATAGGTCCAAAGGAAAGAACACCTCTTTGATTATCTTTATTATACTCTGATGGAGCGGCCTTGAACTCGTTCGAAAATAAATCTGCAGCGGGAATTTCATTTAGTTCCTTTAAGAGTTGAACTTTATTCTCAGTAAATACATTCAAAAGTTTAGCCAACTCATGTGCTCTATCACGCGCTCCTTCTTGTAAATACAATGGAACAAGTGCTGTACCACTTTGTAGTATAGCAGAGTTAATTAAAATTTTAATTTTCGAACGTATTAAAAAATCAACAGCAACAGCTCCTCCTTGAGATCCCATCAAAGTTATTCTTTTGGTATCACCTCCAAAATATTCTATATTATTGTATATCCATTCTATAGCCGTAGCAATATCTTTCAAACCTGCATTACCCGGAAGTATATCATCTTCAAATGACAGAAAACCAAACATTGCAAGTCGATGGCCGACTTTAACAAGTACTACATCTTCCTCAATAAAAAAATCTGGACCATAATCTTTAGTTTTATTATACGAGCTCTGAAAACGCTCATTATACAGAAATATTACTACAGCTCGTTTATTTTCATCAACTGCAGGGGTAAAAATATCAAGATATAAGCAATCTTCTGCTCCATACCGTCCAAAAGATCGTGACCTTACAACGTTTGAATTGAATTGGATACAGGCTGGTTTTTCTTTTTTAGCTTGCAACACTTCCGTCCATGGCTCAATATTTTGCGGAGGCTGAAAGTAATATTAATTTATTTAAGATAGTATACATATGTCCATATGGATGTCCATGGGCATCAGTGGCCACTTCCCATCAGGCAGCCCATTTGATCGTCTGCCAGCCAAGGGCGGATCCAGCCTTCGGTTCAAGGGGTCACATATTTGATATTCAGTCATGATAGGCTCTAATCCTTATTTAATCTTAATAAATCCATACTTAGACCCCTACCACGGGCGCGTCATTACCCCCATGACCCTTTGATCCGCCCTTGCTACCAGCTCATCACATTAAATATATATATATATATATATATATATATATATATATATATATATATATATATATATATGTATATACAATCACGCCGGTTACTTTGTAGAATAATATTCCGATTTAGTATAATTCATTCTTTTTCTGTTGGGGAGACGTGTGGAGATTCCCATCGTCACATATTATAGACCTATAACAACTATATCTTTTACCTGAGAGAACCAGGAACAATAGCTGTAAATTTGACCAATATATTAACATATCGCTACTAGTAGACTCCGAACTGATACTGAGATATTTTATATCAGTAGATAGCAAGATGGTTCTCAGGGGAAGAAACATCATCGCTAATAGATACTAAAAATGTTAATGATGTGTTGCTATCCGCATGATGGGATTGTAATGCCACATGCATAAGTCTACAGCCTACCTTATATTTGAAACCGGAACACAACAATGACAAGCATTGACGTTATTGCGGCAGTGATAGGTACGGCGGTTGTACCATATTTCTGGGTGAGATGTTGCGGAATTCATATCTACTTGTCACGGTGGTAGTGACACGTATAGCCAGTCATTCGCCATACGAACTGCCCGGCAGAATAGCAGATCATCTATCATTTAAAGGGAGTCCGGATTAACACAGGGAAACGGTCGTTTTTTCTTAAACAATCTCGTCATTATTTGCCCCAGTCGGAGATCGTACCACAGATTTTATGAACTACAAACCAAGAAGTTGACAGAATCTATTAGACTATTTGAAAAGAAGGGATGTATTAAATGTTATCTGATGTAATTTATATCCCAGAAAATGAAAATAATTTAAAATAAAAATATTGAATTTAATGTGCGCACAGCAAAAATACCCCCGTTTTGGTCCGGGCCTCATGTCAAGAATATGTCATCTGCCAAAGTCGGGCTACTGAGTGGTAGAGTTCTGCATTGTCTCGCCCGAGTCCGATACCACCCCTTTGCTTTTTCCTCTGCAATAGCGTTAGTGCTTCAACAACGACCATCGCTTAGTATATATATTATCAAGCAAGCAAAAAATACGTATTAGCAGCGACAGTAGTACGGTGGTGGTTCACAATCCGCGTGCATGACACACGAATCGCTTGAAATTGATTGAAATGATTAATAACATTTTTATGTAGTCGATAAGTCTTTGATAATAAGATGGTAGTTTCTAAAATCGGAAAAAAAATTTGAAAGATATTCTTATTCAAAGTGGTAAAAAGTGTGTCCAACTTTTGAATAATGGAAAGAAAAATTAAAAATAAAAGAAAAAATAATATAGAATTCAACAAAAATTTCTAATGAAATTTGATGTGAATTAAATCAATCAAGTAATTTGTGAGATATGGGATGTTAATCCCTTTTCCTCCACGTATCTCTTAAAATGTGCTAGGATGATATAGAGTTGAATATTATTAAATATTAACATTATTATTTTTTATTTTTTTTTATTAATAAAGACGTAAATATTTTGTTTCAAAGTTGTATAGTAATTAGTAGTATAAAATATACCTTAAACCGCAACTCTTTTATCGGCGGCGCTGCATACGGTACGCCCATAAAACCGTAATATTCGTTATTTTTAATAATCGTCTTGAGACGTTTTCCTGCTATTTTTCCATTTCTAGTATTCACTTCAATATCACCAAATCCATGAGTTATATCCGTAAACAATATAATAATAAATAAAACGTTTTTACTCATTGTACGTTGTTTCAAAACTAACATATCATTAATGTGGATTGATAATGTTATCAACGAATTATTTCTTGGCCAACGTGGATTTGTAAATGGAATTGCCCATGTCAAATTTATGGTTGGTTTAATTTCTTATTCGGCTTAGATCAGATCAGGGTTTGATTTTTGAGTCGAGCAAGTTATTGTAGAATAATCTTAGTGTCAGTGTTTACATTTCCGTGCCACGAAAACACGGGTTAAGCGATAGTTGTTACTGTGGCGATTTGAATCACTAGACAACAGATTGTGTCGCGTGATGATTCTCATCCCTGTATTGGTGCGATAAAACCGTCGCATGTAATTGCGTTTATTATCGTAACGTTCACTTGGCCTATGCCAGTAATATTTATCTCTTTGCTGGTTTATTATCCTGTAATATAAAAAATATAAAAGTTCTTAAGGATTGTTGAGTTTTAAGGTTATTAATAAAATATAGCAATATCAAGCTAGGTAACATTTTGAAAAATGTAGCTTGCTTCGATTTGTATGTAGGTACAAGTTCTAAGTACGTATCCGCGATAGTTCAGATGATTCTCAAAAAAAGTTCTTATTTGTGGTTGCTGTTTTTGATATCATGAAGAAAATATAGGTTTCATAGAATATAACAAAAAAGGTGATGGAAATAAGCAACCATCATCTATAGACACCAAAGATAACAAATTCGCTAAGAAGAAAACCATTATTAGTTACATGACTTACACAAGCAGCGAAATTGTTACAGAAGCAAAACAAAAGAAATGCCACTTGCACGACTTTGCGGGTAAATAATTACCTCTAAACCGGAACATGACAGTGACTGACACTGACGCTATTGCGACAGGCATAGCCAAAACGGTGGCGTAAATGGTGGTAATGATACATTTGGCAATCTTTCGCCGTTATAAAATGCCGGGTAAAATGGCAGATATCTAAACCCGTAAAGAGGTTCCAGACCAATGTAAAAAAGTAATAGAACACATTTTTCGAGAAATCGCTTAAGATGGTCTTACATTTTCAAAGACATAAATATTATCGTATATATATATATATATATATATATATATATATATATATATATATATATATATATATATATATATATATATATATATATATATATATATATATATATATATATATATATATATATATATATATATATATATATATATATATATATATATATATATAATACACGATATTATGTTTTATAGAAATTTCTGTCTCTATACTCTCGAATGTTTTCAAAATACTGTCACGGCTTTTAAACTGTTTGCAATGACGTGGACTTTTCATCTATAATTAGTTTCGTTCGGTTATTTTATGTCAGCATTATGCGTCTTGATTTTTACGTAGTTTTGTTAAAGATATTGCAAGTAAATGCATTGATTATTCTTAAATCTAACACAAGTACAATAATCGGTAGAAATTTTTTTACAGTTTTTCGAAATAAAGAGTATGGAGCGTTTTATAACATCCGTTACGCGGCACCACCTTTAAGATTTAAGGTAAATATAACTTTAATTTATACTAGGTGCGCCCGCGACTTCGGTCCGCGTGGAGAAATTTCAAAAAAGTCTAAGTTACTCCCTCTCACATCAGCTATCTGCCAGTGAAAGTCCCGTCAAAATCGGTCCAGCCATTCCAGAAATTAGCCGGAACAAACAGACAGACAGACAAACAAAAATTGTAAAAAATGTTACTTTGGTATATGTACCGTGTATACATCCATATGCATTCAGTAAAAAGCAGTTATTTTAATATTACAAACAGACACACCAATTTTATTTATTTGTATAGATTGTAATTAATACACCACATTTCCCTGAAATTTGGAGATTTTCAATTTAGTTGTATTTTTTACGTTACATAAAGGAGAACCGAAACCGGTTGCATTTTCTTAAGTTTGTTTATGCAGACTTCGGTTCTATATATAACTAGCTATAGCAGCCCGTTGCGTTATAAAAGTTTTTCGTGAATGCTGCGGAAACAATAAATTATTACGGGACAAAAAGTAGTCTACATGCTATTCCTGTCTGCCAAATTTTTTCCAAATTCGTTCCGTAGTTTTTGCGTGATTGCGTAAATATCCATCCAGATATCGAAACTTTCCCATTTATAATATTAATATTGATATAGATTAATATATTTGGGAAATATTTTTTATTTAAAAGGGTATATTTTTCATTTAGTCTCACACAAGTTTGTTGAACATCCAGGGTTTAGAGATGCAGAAAATTAATAGGCGGTTTTTGTAGTTTTATATTTTATTTAATACATTTTTTTTTAGTTTCATGTAAATGTATTAAAAAATTATGCAAGAGTTACAAAAATACAGATTACCCGTTCTTCGGGCAGCTACTCATCTTTTTGAAACTCATTTTTTATTAAATTGTTCTTGATTTTCAGCCACCAATACTCGATGGAAATAATTTGGATGGGTATAAAGACTTTAGTACACCTCATATAAATGATAACCCAAATTTAGAAGATTGTCTAAAATTATCGATATTTATGCCAGTTACCCATGATAAAAGAAAATTTCCAGTATTGGTTTGGATACATCAAACTCCAAATATCCTTGGGCCTGATTTCCTTATAGACGAAGAAATCATACTGGTTACCGTTATGCACAGAACAGATATTTTAGGATTTCTCAACACTGATGATGAATTTTCGGGTGGAAACATGGGTGCTAAAGATGTATTGACGGCTTTAAAATGGTTACAAACAAATATTTATCGTTTTAATGGTGATGAAGATAAAGTAACAGTAATGGGTATTGGATCTAATGCCGTGATAGTTTCATCGATGCTTTTATCAACAGAGGCTGATGATGATTTATATGAAAGAGTTATAGTGTTTGACGGTAGTGCCTTATCACCAGCTGATTATAGGACTTATAATTTTGAAATAGCTAATAAACTTTATTGGAAAATAAAAGGACGCATTGACAAATTTGACAGAAAAGAATTATATGAGATTTTAAATAATATATCAGTAAAACAATTGCTTTGTTTATCAAGAAACCTTTATGATAGCACAGAAATAAGGGACAATCAAAGACTTATAAATACCTTTAGTTGCACGGTAGAAAAACCATCACATAATACGTTTATGACAAAAACACCGATCGAAGGATATAATAGAAAAATGAACAACAATAATATAGAAGTTTTATTTGGATATACAAGCTTAGTATCATTGTATAAGTTAAAAGAATTGTCAAATAATAAAAAGCTTTTAAAATATTTAAACTACAATTTTCAGTATTTATTGCCTTTTGAGGGAAAACATCATGAATATGAATGCAAACAATACAAAACAATAAGACGTAAAATAATGGACTTCTATTTTTTAAATGGTACAATCAGCGAGCGAAGTCTGAGAAGATATGTAAAGTATATCTCCGATCAAGTAATTTATCCGATGCTTCGTCAAGCTTTGTTACAAAGAGAGGCATCTATCAAAAACGTTTACTTGTGTAGATTTTCATTCCAAGGGTCTTTAAATGTAGGTTGGAGGGATTCAGTGCCGAACTTAAAATGGATGGGAGCAACGTTAGGAGACCAAATCTGCTACCTATTCAGATGCAAATCGTTGAATGAAATTTACACAAACCTTGAAGCGGTCAATGAGAGACAGTTCATAATGAAATTCGTCAGACTATTGGCGAATTTTGTTAAATACGGGTAAGATATTTTTTGAATGTTTATTGTCATTTATCGTGAGATAAGGATGATGTATTTTCAAATGAAGCGCGTTACTATTTATTTATAATTATTGTCGCCACATACCTCTATGTTTAGTCTGTAGATTTTAAGATCATGGTTATATCATCATGATCATGATGATATTATGTCAAGCCATAAATCGAGCCCTACTAATTCCCTTGTGGAGTAGCTGGATTTGATCTTTATGCTGGCTTATTATTAAAGGTATTAGAATTAAATTTGAATGTAGTCACGAAGATAAATTTAGATGATTCTGTAATTTATTATATTATTTAGAAAATCACGCGGGTAGACAAAACATATTTTATATTAAGATATGATGTATTAGCACATTATTATTGAGTATAAATATTTTAGTGAGGGTCCATGATGCACTACAAAAATTCAAAATTATCTTAAAATAGGCTTCTGTGTCGTTTCTAGATGATGATCTTTTTAAAAATGCTATCCACAATCACTTTGTATATAAATAGATATAGAAAAATAATTTAGTTTTTATGTAATAAATAGCAAACAAGCAGAACATTGGGCTTAGACAAAGTAACAACATAAAAACCATGATGACGTTAGAAAAGAATAAAATGTGTGGGATGGGTGTAAGCCGCGCTAAATCACACGACCAATTATCATCGGCATTGTTATATTTAGAGGCGATATCGTCGTTTAGATATCGTTTCACTATTATTTTCTCTAAGTTCCCTGAACGGCACAAGAGATCTCTTAATCGAAGGAAACAACTATCCACACCAATATATTAATGGTGGTGGGGTTGAAGTATTACCTGCATTACCTAAACCAACCCAATCAAATTTATCAATTTCAACGTTTGAACCTTGTACTGAAATAAAGATCTTGAACATAATTACCAAACTCGATTCTAATAGCAGCGTTGGCCTAGACGGTATCAGTACCAAAGCCATAAAATGCCTAAAATATGTTATAGCCAATAAACTAGCTACATGTTTTAATAAATTACTGCGACAAGGCATATTTCCAGAAACTTTAAAGGTAGCACGAGTCACTCCAATCTACAAATCAGGACCAAAAACTGATCCAGGTAACAATCGGCCCATATCTGTGTTACCAGTATTTTCAAAAATTTTTGAAAGAATATTGTGCACTCGATTGGATAAATATTTTGAATCTATAAACTTCATTTCCAAACGGCAATATGGTTTCATACCAAAAAGTAATACTTTGACAGCCACGATTGATCTTGTAACCAAAATAAAACACAACATTGACAAAAAGAATATAGTCCTAGGTGTCTTTATTGATTAAAAAAAAGCTTTTGATACCGTTAATCACAGCCTACTCATAAAAAAATTTGAGACCATAGGTATCAAAGATGAGGCCTTAAAAATGTTACAATCATATCTCACTAACAGACAACAAGTGGTTAAACTTGGTCCAAATTATCAAAGTAGTGCACTTCCTATAAATTGTGGAATTCCACAGGGCTCCATTCTTGGTCCCTTAGAATTTGTCGGCTACATAAAGAATATAGATGAGCTGGGCTTAAATGGTCATATCACTCTTTACGCCGATGACACTTGTTTATTTTATTTTGGATCCTCTATTATGGTATAGTCTCAAAAGCCCAAGACTATCTAAATACACTATATAACTGGTACCAACACAACCTACTTACAATTAATATATCTAAAACTAGTTACATGCTATTCAAAGCAAAAAACAAACCAATACCCGTACATACCCCTTTATATATCAATAATGAGCCTCTTACACTAAAAAATGAAGAGAAATATCTGGGTCTCTATTTAGACACTTATCTAACCTGTAACATTCATATAGAACATATAAAAACTAGTTTCTCTTTGTGGATCATTCAAAAATATAATACGTTTCATTCTAAATAATTTACGACCCACTATCTATAACACCCTCGTTAAACCTCACTTACAATATTTAATCGAAATCTGGGGATGTGCTGCAAAAACTAGATTTCAATACAAAGAATTCAAAATAAAATTATTAAAATACTATATAATTACCACTATTTCACACCAACAGAAACGATATACAATAAAACAAAAATTATGAATATCAAACAATTACACAAATATAACATTTGCATATTTATTCGGAAATGCCTAAGTAAGAACATCCATACTAATCTTACGTTCACTATAAATAAACATGTTAACAGTAGGCGGCCGAGTTACCTTGTCATTCCTAGACACCGGACAAATTACGGTAAGACAATGGTTACTACGGAAGGAGCGCGATTTTATAACAAACTACCCTCAAACATTAAAAATGTTAACTCGATTCACGCATTCAAAAAACTATTATCTCAATATATTGTAAGTAACAATTAATAGTACATTATAAATACGTAACGGTTATGTGATGTGAAAAGTGTCATTGTTTTTTGTATCCTGTGTGCTTTATTATCATTATTTAATTAGGTAAGCTGTTATACTTTATTTACCATTTTTCAAAATTTTATTTTATCTTTATTTACGTTATTTATGTCATATCGCATTGTATTAAGCGTCTATCACCGCATTGTTAGCTGACGAACACCTTTTGTTTTTTATCAATTGTGTTATCACGTAAGCGACAATCTTGTCTTTGTGATAATAAATGTCTTTAAACCTAAACCTAAGTATCCATAAATTAATCGGTTGCGTAATTCAACAAATGGTCCCACAAGAGTAACAAACACGAACACTATTAAAAAGCCGCTCTAAGACTCTCACAGAAAGCAGCCCATAGAGCAGTCACAGCTCATAGAATCTTAACGTAACTATAAGCTTTGGCCAAATTGGTGTTACAATTACAGCAAGTAGGGCATAACTTAAAATATTAATTTCGAAAAAAGTCTTTTAACTTTTAGCTCCTACCGGACTACTTTAAGAGTAAATACTATTATAATATTCAAAAGGCTGTAAGATTTTTTGTATGATTGTTACTCAAAATGCATTAACAGATTCAGATTCAAATAAAATTTGATTGCCTTACTTTAAAAAGAAGGCTTTAAACTCGAAGAGTTCAACAAAATTTTCGTCATGCAACGGTCTGCAGAGTATAGCCAATTATTCATATAAAGATACAATTATTGGAGCTAATAGCAAATAATCAAGGATTTTAAATGTTATCAGATAACAGAACTTATTTTACGATACTTAACGTTATTACTGTAGCGATACCTTAGTAACAAAATTATTTTAGAACACTATATGTATCGCTACTTAAATAACAAAACGAAATTATTAACGCTAAATAACATTACAATATCGATATGTATGCGCGTTTCATGCTATTGCGTGATTGGTTCGCCGCGTTTCATGCTATTTCGTGATTGGTTCGCCGCGTTTTTATGCTGTTTCGTGATTGGTTCGCCCCGTTTCATGCTGTATCGTGATTGGTTCGCCAACTAACGCTAGAAGACAACGTCATAATACCATATACCATAACGTTAATTCGTAGTGTATAACACAACGTAATGAATAACGTTATTAAACAGTGACAAATTTAGTATCATTTTTATCAATTACGTTATGTCATGCCGCGAGCATTAACATTACAACAAAATACCGATATTTAAATCCTTGCTAATAATTATAAAACGTTCTTAAAACACCATCGCTTCATCTGCTACGCCATACCCACTACAGTCTATGGCCACTTCATACATGCATTTTGTATTTAAATGTACATGCTTCTTTACTTACTTAACTGGAACGACAATGACAAAAAATAGCGCTGTTATGGTAATAACAGTAAGTTCAAAATTTAAACCAATTTCAAATATCAACTATACACATATCTTAAAAAGTAATGAACCGATTTTGATGACACGTGGACTCTTCACTAAGTTGGAACTTGGAATATATCTGATTTGAATTAAAAAAATATCTCAATATGATTTTTAGTTCTTGAGAAATTCATAGACATACATACAAACATGTACAACATGCGAATATGTGAACATGCGAACATGCGGACATGCGAACATAAAAACACGCATGTATAACTTATGACATCTTCACACTGGGTCGGTACGCGTCGCCTCCGCGGTTTCTCACCTGCACTGCAATATACTTTTGGGCCAGAATTGCATTCAAGTAGCTGCTATGAATTGCGACGAGATTGCTTCTGGCCAATGATCAATTGCCAATTATCTAATGAATTTAAAAAAAAAGTTATTTGATAGTCTGTGATACAATACACTAATTTTAAAATGAAGAATATATACTTGAAACTTTGAGAATTACCGGCTTAATTTTAGCAAGTCTAATAAATAAACTTTCTATCAAAAGGGTCTACTTTTTTTTGAATGAGTATGATCAAAATTTACCTAATTTATAATTTTTTATACTTTGATAGCCTGATTACTACATATTTAATTTAAATGAAGTTCATTTTTTATAAGGAAATTTAATAAGTAATCCAAAACATCAACCACCACAGCGAAAATGCCGCGTTTAAACTTTTGTGCTTAAGATAACGTTACCAAGTGGTGAAAGTGTCCGACAAATTTCTTGCGGAGTTTTAGACCGATAGGTTTATTATTTATGATGTTATCTCGAGATTTTTATTTTGCAACAATTTCGAAAAAAGTCATGATAGTAAGTTTGTTAGACTCGTCAAAAGAAAGCCATCACGAAGTTTCAAGTATGTTTTTATCACTTAAAAATTAGTGTGTTGTCTCGCAGACTAAATACATTTGTTTCGAAAATTTTCTCTTCAAAATTTTGACGTCTCATTAATTTGAAGGTCGCAGTAATGAAGCAAAAGGATCTCCAAAAATCAACACAATTTTTCTTCAAATATTTGTTTAAACTTATTATAAATACAAATTCAAATTTTTCAGAAACCCTACTCCGATAATTAATGACAATCTTCTGGGAAATTTACAGTGGAAACCTTTGGAAAGGAATAAAAATTTACAAGGATTGAATTTTGGGCGAAGACTGAAAATGATTGATGTGCCGGAGGGAAAAAGATTTAACTTTTGGGATGATTTAAGGAATGACTTTTATTAAATGGTATTAAAATGTTTATACTAACGTATTTTTTTGTAACTCTTTAATATCTTTTGCATTTTTACATAACTACTTGATGAATCAATACGTACATGAAGTTCTGCTAGTATGTTTATTTGATATTGTCAAGAATATACAATCAAGCATTTATAGTCCAGTAAAAAGTATAATGAAACTTAAATAATGATATTATGAAATAAATTTTGATTTAAAATTAGGGGAAAGGTATGAAAAAAAATAAAGGGTTGAAAAATGCCTTTTTTTAAATAACTTAATAATGGTAGGAAATACAAAAAAAAGTTTCAAGTAAAACTTGTAGAGAAAAAAATTCTACACAAAAAGTTCCTCTTCGTTTTTTTGTTATCTGCTTTAGTTTAGCTACAAAAAATAAAAATTAAATTTGTAGTAAAATATGTAAAAATATATAAATATGGGAATACATGTGTAGTAGTGTTAGTACATATTTATGTGATGCGCGCGCTGCATGGTACAGGGCCGTAATAATTCTGGTAAGGTTTTATAATTAATTACAAAGCAAATTTAATTTTTATTTTTTGGAGCTAAACTAAAGTAGATAACAAAAAAATGAAGAGGAACTTTTTGTGTAGAATTTTTTTCTCTACAACTTTTACTTGAAACTTTTTTTTGTATTTCCTACCGTTATTAAGTTATTTAAAAAAAGGCATTTTTCAACCCTTTTTTTATTTTTTTTCATACCTTTCCCCTAATTTTAAATCAAAATTTATTTCATAATATCATTATTTAAGTATTAATGAACACATTTTTACTCATTGCGCCAAAACTGGTTGATCATGGTTTCATTAAACTTTTTACTGGACTATTAGATTTGAACATGAAAATGCGAGTGAGAAATTATATACCTAATACACTATATTCCTATTACATGCAGAGCAACAACATTTGACATTTTGCCGTCTATAAACAATCTCTTTATTAGAGATACTATTTGCTTGTTTGTTTTTCTATGGTATTTTTGAGTTAGTCTAGACGCCTTTTGAAGGACAGACTATATGCAAAACTAATTGGTAGTTCGTAAATACAAAATAATTGATCATATATGATATACTAGCATCATAACTACTAGATAACATAGTTAAGTACCGTAACCAAATTAAGTCAAATTTAAATTTGGTGGACACCAACGCTGCTATCCCAGGATATGTAAAAAAATAATATATTTGTTATTACTTTGCATTGTAGCGTATATACATTGATTGTCATTTTTTTAAATCATAAGATAGAAAAACGAGAGATTTCTGTGTTCATTGAAACAATAACGATGATCTATAGAAACCAAATGTTGATAGTGCTTTGCTATCCGGCTTCCAAGTGACGGAATAGAAATAGAGATGAAAACAATACATCGATTTTTCAAAACATCGAGATATCGTTCATAAACATCCATGTTTTTGCATCGATGTCGAAATCCCAAACATCGACGATGATACATCGTTCTTATGAGGGATGTTTTTTGGACAATGTTTTATCATAGTACCATCTTCCGCCGCTCTCAAGTACTACCACAAAATATTCAATACAAGTAATTTGTTTTGCAAATCATCGACCGTAATCGACATCGATGTATTGTTCATAAACTCCAATGTTTTTAACATCTATGTTTTACTCTAGAAAATATGTAAGTAACGATGTTTTTTATGAGTGATGTTGCACCCCTAAATAGAAATGAGAGATGTATAAGATTACCGGCATACTTTACTCTTCAAACCAGAACACGACAATGACAAGCATTGACACTTTTACGGCAAGACTGTACAGGTTGACTGGTAAAAGACTGTGTATATTGAAGTACAGTATAGCTAATGGTCATATCATCATCATATTTAAGAACTAGGCTCTTGTCTGTGAAGCGATCTCCATTTTTCTCTATCAAAGGCGAGCTCCTTCACCGCTTGATAGGAGGCTGTGTTGGTTTTGTGTCTGACATGGCTTATGAATTCTATCCTTGGTCTTCCTCTACCTCGTCTTCCCTCCAACTTTCCTTCTATCACTGTTTTGAATAGTTCATCGTGTCGCAAAAGATGACCTATTATTTTCCCTCGTCTGTTTTCTAATGTTCTCAACAGTGTCCTTTTTTCTCCATCCCTTCTGAGCACTTCCTCGTTTGTTATCCTCTCTGTCCAACTTATTCCCTCCATTCTCCTCCAACACCACATCTCGAATGACTCCAGTCTCTCTCTTTCCCTCTGTGTTAATGTCCATATTTCGCTACCATATAAAGCTATGCTCCAAACATAAAGCTTTATAAATCGTTTTTTGATTTTTGTTGAAATTTTCGATTTAAAAATATGTTTTTTGTTGTTAAATGCCTGTTTTGCTAAAGTGATCCTTGAAATAATATCTGGTAAACATCTTGATTCGCTATTGATGATACTGCCTAAATACTTAAAATGTGTAACCTGTTCTATTGAAATTGTATTAAGGTAGATTGGAGCGCAAGGGTTGCTGTTTTTTGCTGTTACTAGAATTTTAGTTTTATTTGTGTTTATTTTAAGTCTATGTTTTCTAAAAATATTATCCATGAGGGTAATTACATTTTGTAGTTGTGATTCAGATTCAGATAATGCGACAATGTCATCTGCGAATCGTATAAATAATATTTTCCTCCCCGTTGAATTTTATCCCACCTGATTCGTATTCTTTAATTTCTCGTATGGCTTCTTCTATGAACAAATTAAATATAAGAGGTGAAAGTGGACAACCCTGTCTAACTCCTTGTCTTATATTTGCCGTTTCCTTCTCATCTCCTATTTCTATAATGGTCTTTTGTTCCTTATAAAGCTCGTAAATTATTTTTCTATCCCTGTAATCTATTCCAGCTCTCTTTAAAACTCCCATCATTAGTTTCCAGTCAACTCGGTCAAAAGCCTTTTCTAAGTTGATAAACGCCATACATGTTGTCAACCCTAGATCTAGTCGCCTATCTATCATTGTTCTTAAAATAAGTATCGCTTCTCTCGTTCCTCTACCCGTTCTAAAGCCGCATTGATCGTCACCCACCAATTTGTCTATTTTGGATTTTAGTCGGTTTTGTATAATCTTCAGCAATATTTTAGAGGCATGTGATATTAAACTTAGGGTCCTATAATCCTCACATTTAATTGTGTTTGGTTTCTTTGGTAATAATACTGTTCTACTTGTTTTAAAATCATATGGTACCTCCCCTTCTAAGTACATTAACTGGTTTATATCAAAATTTTTATCTAGTAATGTGTTGCATCTGGCATATTTTATTAACTCTATGTGTATTCTATCTTCTCCTGGCGCCTTTCCGTTTTGTATATCCTTTAGTGCTTTATCGAATTCCTCCCGTAGAATTGGTGGGCCTAGATCATCTTCTTCCACTTCACTGCATTCTTCGATATCGTTTTCATCCAACCCTTTTCCATCATATAATGTTTCTATATAGCGCTTCCACCTTTTAACTACCTCATTATATTCTATTTTAATATTGCCTGCCTCATCTAATACAGCTGTACTTCTTTTCTTATTAGATCGACTGAGTTGCTTAATTATATTGTAAGCATTGTCAAAATTCTTCTAAATCCTTCTTCTTTCTTTGTCTACATTTTACCGTTATTGTATTTGTTAATTTTCGGTATTGTTCTAAGCTTTGATCGTCAGTTTTAGCTTTATACTGTCTTCTTTGCAGCATTAAATCTATTATCTCCGGATCTAACCATTTTTTCCTGGGTACGAGCTTTTCTTTTCCTAAGCATTCTTCGGCACTAGACGTTATGATATATTTTATATTATTCCATTTTTCTTCTACATTATCTCTATTAATATCACAGTGTTTCTCTATGTCTAATTTATAACCTAACTTAGTGCTATATTGCACTGCACTTTTGCTCTTAAAGTCCTTAAGATTAGTGAGATCAAGTTTCTTTGGTTTCCGTCTACGCTTTACTTTCTTAATTTGAAAGTGATGTATGCTAATGAGGAGGTTGTGGTCTGTATTTAAGTCGGCTCCTGGTAGGGTCTTACATATTTTTACTTGCTGTCTTTGCTTTCTTTTTACTATTATATAATCTAGTTGGTATCGTCCTATATCACCAGGCATTTTCCAGGTGTAGAGCCGTCTTTTGGGTTGTTCATATAAAGTATTTAAGGTGATTAAATTGTTTTCTGTACAGTATTGTATCAATCTCTCCCCTCTTGAATTTCGAGTTCCCAATCCAAATTTACCTGTAACATTCTCTACCGCACCTTCACCCACTACAGCATTGAAGTCCCCTATTAATATTAAATTGTCTTTGTCCTTTGCAAGATTAATAACTGAGTCTAAATTATCATACATGACTTCAATTTCTTCATCTGGATAGGTTCCTGTGGGCATATAAACTTGAACTATAAATAAGTCAGCTGATTCGGCCTTAACTTTCACAGCAGTAATACGATTACTATGATGTACAGTGTTTTCTACCTGATTGCCCCATTTTTTATTAAGTATTATTGCGGTGCCATTTATACCTTGTTTTTCCCCAGTGAATATTATTCTATAGTTGTCGCTCCAAAAATCTCCGCATCCCTCCCATCTGACCTCACTTAACCCAACTATGTCAATTTCTAAGCGATCCATTTCTACTTTTAATTCTTCTGCTTCCCCGGTGTTAACATTGTTCTGACATTCCATGTCCCTATTTTACAAGGATTTCGCATGATGACGACCGAGGCAGCCTTGCTCCTGCCTCTGCCGGACTCGAACCGCCGCGGCATGTTACATCGCGGAAGCCCGTTGTCAAGACAACTATATTCCTTATTTTCCTCTGTCATCGCTTCATTGTTCGGGAAAAATAGTGCAGTAGTCTCCCGTTGCTTTCTGCATCGCAGTATCCTGTCCGTGGTCGCTACTGTAGCTGCGCACAGAAATTTATGTCACAGCACCGTACCGAATCATCGTGTTCTCCGCCCCTGTATAGTTTTGTTAGAGCTGCTGCCCCCTAACAAGATTCAGGTCTAGAAAGTTTCTGTGACCTGCCTCCTCCGCCTTTATCGCCGTACTGATGGACTCCATCTCCGCCTTTAAAACCGTTGAGGACTTCACCCGTAACCCTGGGCAAGGGATCCGCGATATACCCCGCAGAACTAGGTCCCCATCCGGACTCAGCAACCAACTTGCTCCGGCCTGCTAGAACAAGCGGTGCCCACCTCCACGACATGGACGCGCCGGACGAGAGTTACCTTGGTGGATCTCATGGACGGTGTCCCTAAGACCCCCAAGGCCGGGTTAATAGTCTCGTTTGTGCCCGAGACCAAAGGCTAAAATAAAATGGTCATATGTGACTAATGAAAATATTAAAAAAACCGTGTGGCGTCGTGAGATAGTAAATAGAAACGAAGTTATTTGTTATAAAAATACTCGCGATCTGCCCGCGGTTTCACCCGCGTAGCTTTTGTTCCCGTGGGGATATCGGAAAGGTTTATATACCTTCCTCAAGAATCAATTCATCTATTAAAAAGACCGCATCAAAATCCGTTGCGTAGTTTTAAAGATTTAAGCGTACATAGGGACAGACAGAGAAAGCGACTTTGTTTTATACTATGTAGTGATAAATTTTATATTCTATTCGAGGTATAAAGAAAATAATATGTTTTTTATGATTTGTTATCGATAAAAATCAAAAACTACAAAATTATCTAAACACCTTTATTTTATTTACAAGTGGTTTATAAAAATATATAATAATAATAATAGCAGACTGCAATAATAATAACAGTCATCACCTAGACGTAGTATTATGACTCTACATTAAAAATTCTACGCTTTTACGGACGTTTTTTGCCGGCAAGGGTATTCTTTCTCAACGCGCCATCAGGAACTTCGTTCAAAAAAGTGTTTTTTTATGTTATAAGATTGCAAACAGGCAGATAGCTCTCGTGAAGGAAAGAGACAACCATCGTCTATAGACACCAAAGATGTTAATGGTGCGTTGTTATCCTTGTGACGGGGTCTTAATGCAACATGTACAAGGTTACCAGTTCTTTCACCCTCCAAACAGAAACACGGCAGTGACAATCACTGACGCTATTGCGACAGGAATAGCCAAGGCGGTGATGCCAAACCCGGGTACGACTGTGCAAAACTTTAGTACCTAGGAGCCACGATAATATGGTAGTAACTAATATAGCCAATCGTTCGCCTCTTACAAAATGCCTGACAGAACGGCAGAGGGTTATTCTTCAAAGGAAGCCTGGATCAACGAGGAGTGATATTGCTTGACTATGTAGTATGTCTTAAAAAATATTGTAGCAATAATATTCAAATAGGGCGGGTGACACCAGCCCGTCAACGTGTCTAGTTACGAGTTCCGCGTATTGATGTTTTATAAATAACTAGCGAACTGCCTGCGGTTTCACCCGCGTAGCTTTTGTTCCCGTGTAAATATCGGAAAGGTTTGTATACTAAAACCTTCCTCAAGAATTAATCTATCTATTAAAAATCCGTTGCGTATTTTGAAAGATTTAAGCATACATAGGGACAGACAAAGAAAGCGACTTTGTTTTATACTATGCAGTGATAAGTGCGTGTCCGCACTCAGTATTTTATTGTATAACTAGCTGTTGCCTGCGACTTTACTCCGCACAGCACCTCCCCCGTAGGTGATAGCGTGATAATATGTAGCCTATATGTTGACCTGACCTGTTAGTAATATTCATTCAAAATTTGAAGTAAATTCATGCAGTACTTTTTGAGTTTACCCCGGACATACATACAGACAAACAGACAAACGGACAGACGGACAGACGGACGGACGGACGGACGGACGGACGGATGGACGGACGGACGGACGGACGGACGGACGGACGGATAGACAGACAGACAGACAGACAGACATACATAGACGACGACAGACAAACAGATAAAAATTCTAAAAACTATATTTTTTGGCTTCGATATCGATTGTAGATCATGCCCCAAGTATTTTTTTTAAATTCAATGTACAGTTTTGACTTTCCTACGATTTTATTATATGTATAGATTAGGTCAAAATTTAAGTATATATTTTACCCTTCATCAGTAGATACCTTTATCAGTCAACCTCTATATAGCGGTAGTATTAAACCGGATGACACATTACAGAAATCCATCACACATTATCATATTTATAGTGTTATATAGTAGATTTGTTTAAAAACCGCCTTTCACGAGAAACCTGATAGGATAGCCGACGGTCTATTCTTCAAAAGAGGCTAGAACTATCACGGGAAATGTATAGATGAATTACAAATCAAAACATCCAAACTTTACATGACATTTCACGTTTATTCACGTCCGACATTCGCTTGATTGCCTCTGAATGGGCCTCAGTTCCAACTTGAATACACACTCAAATTACACGCAATTGCTTAGAGCCTTTCAAACTTCACACATCAAACTTTTCGTGGTCCATGGTGGTTCGTGGTTATTCCATCGAAATTGTCTTGTTTCCAGTTTCCTTTAAGAATGAATCGGATATGTTATAAATTCTAACGATTAATTATGATACGAAGATAACAAAATACCAAAATATTTATTTTAAAAGAATAATAATAGTATTTTTAGGATATAATTTCGGTAAAAATAGACATTACGTTACGTGTTAATAAACGCAATACTGAAAGCGTTACGTCAAATCATGGTAAAACGTCATCATTATTATTATTATATTGGTTTGGTGGCTATCCCGTTAATATGGATTCTGCCAATATCAAGCCAGTCATGGAAGAGACACATCAAAAGAGTTGTCGGGTGGCTATATCAGTTACAAATTGAGGAATCTAAAACAAAACAAACACAAAGATTAGTAAACTTACACAACTACAACATTATGGGTTAGGAGTTAATATTATGTACATGAATCTATCTACAAAAATAAAGGGTAAAATGTCATCTTGAAGTTAGATAGAAACCACAGATTATGTAATGTAGTATTACTACGGCATGATGTCATTAGGACAGTCTAGAAAGATTTCGCGGTAAATTTTAATTTCATCTTTAAATCTTTCCCGTGTTTCCTGCAATACATTGCCGTGCCATTTTCTAAAATCACTTCCAAAAAAAAACCCAGCAACCAAGAGGAAAGATTTTACACATCAATAAAAACATCCCCATTCTCCGTTTTAGCTGTAAAAGAGGTACCCTAAACATTAATTCTTAATATTTCATTGCATCGCTTGGTCTCCGCAGTAACGACCAAAAAAGGTCAACTGTAATATACATTTCGAAAAAAATTACCTAATATACCCCATTAATGCCTAAATACAGTATTCTAGTACTAAGATTCTTTGAAATAAGCTGCAGACGTAAGGATAAATAGACATGACCAAGCTCTTAGGGTTCCTTATGACTACGGAACCATAAAATGTGACGTTAGAATTATAATTGCATATAAACAACCAAAACAAGCTGTAACGTACTTGACTGTAATACATTCGTCAATTAAAACTGTTTTGTGGTTGTTCATAAATGCGGTATTACTCCTATTATATCATAAAATACCAATTAGCTGATTGATATCATTAACTGATCAATTAATCAAGCAGAGATTTAGCGCTAGGTCACAAATGCGTTGTTGCGCCTTTATAGGTGTCATGTCACACAATGTACGTTAATAATGCATAATTACAGGGAAATTATGTTTTTTAATAGTACTTATTTTACCTGGCATATTTATCGTGTTGTTTATTATATAAAAAAAATATGCGTTGTTTATTATAAAAAAATAACCTACAGTGCGTAAAAAATCTGTCCGACCAGAAAGGGGTATAAGGTCGATGAAATTATAATATATATATATATATATATATATATATATATATATATATATATATATATATATATATATATATATATATATATATATATATATTGTTTTTAAATTTGCTTTCATAGTGAAATACTGTCATCATATCCAAAATCTAATTATACTTACCTCTGGACACAAAGACACAAAGAATTTGTTAAACCAAGTCTGGACTGTAGACTACGATACTTTGCAAGGGTAGAGGAGGAAGTGCCGTCATTTTTAGGTAATTTTGCTGCATTACGTAATTTGAATAGAGTTGTTAAGTTTTATCTGGTAGCTCTTGCAAAGACTTATCGATTGTGTTAATCTTTGTTAATACTCAAAGGTGTCAATAAAAAATAATTTTAAACGCTTACAGTAAATATATGCGGCCTTTAAGTGAAAAGATGCGATTAAGGAAGTAATTTCTGATAGGGGAGCAGTATTCACGTCACACCTAGTGAAAGAAACTGTGAATCGATTTGGGGCAAAGTCGCGATTTAGTACGGCGTTTAGGCCAGAAACGAACGGGTTAGTAGAGCGGTTCAATAAAACGCTGGTTCAAATGTTATCGATGTATGTTGCCAGGGATCAACGAGACTGGTGTAGATTTGTGCCATTAGTATGTCATGCATATAACACTAGCAAACAATCAACCACTAAAGTTTCACCATATATGATGATGTACGCTAGGGAACCGATATTCCAAAGCGACATGGGGGTAAATAAGAATAGTCAAAGCCGAGAAGTAAATTATGCCGAGAGACATAATTTACAAGGTGCGTTAGTTCGGAAGGCAGTACAAAACATTAGAAGGGCACAAGTTAGGCAAAAGAGATATTTTGACAAAAGGGCTAAAGTGAAAGACTTTTCACCGGGACAATTAGTATTAGTTTATACACCAAGACGGGTGGACAATAGGAGTTTGAAGTTATGTAGGTTATATAAAGGGCCGTACAGAATAGTGGAAAGAATATCTAATGTAAATTATGTAATTACGAAATTAAGCAATAGGAGATATAGAGATATTGTACATATAAATAGGTTGAAAGCATTTCATGTACGTATGTAAAAAAAATATATAGTGTACTTATAGTCATTCATTGTAATAAAAATTGTTACATGTTAGACCATTACTTTTGTTTGGGCTTATATATGAGAATACTAATGCTTGTATTTGTTTCATGTAATATGACGGGCTCAACCAATGCTGTGATGATGGACCGAGGCTAAAAAGAAAAAAGATGACCAAAAGAATATTAATTGAAGAAATGTCATATTTCCAATAGCAATGTATTCCTCTCAAGTTCTTCCGTTCAATAATAAAGTCTTATGGGGGTATAATGTATACTAGGGACAGAGCCGCCTTAGTATGAAGTCGAAAGAGTCAGTATAGGTTAAGGGTTGAAAGTCTTTTGAAGGGGAGTTCAACTTTGTAGTACGACATAGTCGACACAAAGGATATCTGTATAGGATATACATGAACTCGGATAGTTATGGGAGACATTATAATGATGGTATTGATATGGTTCAGAGTAAGGAATGTTTATGATCGTGATATATATATATTGGGGCGAGCTCGATGTTGAGAGGAAGTAATACTTCAATCTTTTTTCTTTTGGTCCACCAAGGAAAAGAAGTTTGAATTGTTATGCCTTTCCATCTCTTATCTCTTATACAGCTAGAGCCCTTCAGGCTAAAGTGTAATAAAATAAAAAAAAATGTTTGCGGTAGGATAGGCTAGGTGAGGGGACTGTGGTCTGTCTTTTAGAGGGGTTTTGGGAGACCAAAGTTTGTGCCATGGTGTGGTGGTAATGAACAGAACCACACATGGGGCAAACTATCTTTTAGGAAAAGACAGTCCCACCAAAATGTACCTTCCCCTCGTAGGTAGGGCAATCAGGAAAGGGATAGGTAGACCATACGAAGGTAGACAAATGCCCATCCAGTTTCAGCTGCTCCCACCTTGGGGGGTAGCTGATGTAACACCTTTATGGTGTTACATACGAACTGGCCATTTTGTCGACTTTCAAATGTAGAAGTGTTTAGTATGTAGAGAAAGAATAAATTGTTTTTAGAATAGGAGTATCTTTTAAGATTTGACGTAAGATAGACGTCTCTGAAAATAAACGAAGATATATACGAAAAGTCTAATTTCTTAAAAGAATCCCAAAAGGTCCTGCTACTGATTAGTACCTCGAGCAGCAAAGCGAGTACCAAGAAGGTTCCCTGAATAAAAAAGGGATATCGTCGGCAAAGTAACACGTCCAGCACGTAGTACGCTGGGCGACGTTACAATATATATATATATATATATATATATATATATATATATATATATATATAATTTCTGTGAATAGAGCCAACCATACACGTTGCGTCTAAGGTATACGTTTGAGGGTTTGTGGTCGTAACACAGTGCCATCTATTGGACCCAACCCAGATTTAAGGGTTATGTCAATAAATAAATTTATGCCGCCGTCATGTACTTCTTTTGGAAATCACAGGCAATGAAAATATTGAAGTTACTTATTTAGATAAAAACTTAGTTGTAATACCATATTTGAACAGAGCTGTCTTTTTTATATCATGAGATAGCTAACAAGCAGATGGTTCTCCTGATGGAAAGAATCAACCATCGCCTATAGACGCCAAAGGTATTAATGGTGCGTTGATACCTTGGGGCGAGGTCTAATGCCACATGCATAAGTTTACCGGCTACCTTATTCTCCAAACCGGAACACAACAGTAATCAACACTGACGCTATTGCAGCAGGAATAGGTAAGGCGGTGGTACTAGACCCAGGCGAGACAATGCAGAACTTTACCACCTAGTAGCCACGATGTTAGTGACTCGTATAGCCAATCGGTCGCCTTTTACGACCTGCCATACAGAAAGGCAGTTGGCCTTATCTTCAAAGGAGCCCGGGACCAACACGGGGGAAATTTTATTTTTTAATTTATTTAAAAATAAACAGTATTTCTACGTAGTCATGTCCTATAATATCTATCTTCAAAGAGCCTTTTTAGTTAAAAGAATCTCAAGAGATTTTCTTTCAGTCTTCTATAACAAAGTTTTTCAAAAAGGCTTCACACGTAATGTTGTTCTTTGCTGCCATTGAACAGAGCTATGTAAACGACAACCTTTCACACGCTCAAAACATTACGGAGCATTGTTAGTTGTCTCCGCGCGGTTTATTCAGTTTAAAAGAGTCGCTTGAATGAGAATTGTAAAAAATATACGGACACTCTTTAGTTAAAAATATTATTCACTAGCTGCAGCCTGCAGATCTTGTTGAATCGTGCGGGAACAACTAATTTTTCCGCGATAAAAAGAAGCCTATGTGCTATTCTAGGTTATCATCTATTTGTGTGCTAAATTTTATCCAAATTCGTCAAGTAGTTTTTACATGATTAAGTAACATACATGTATCCATTGAAATATCCGTCCATCCAAACATCTAAACGTCCAAACTTTCGTATTTATAATACTAATATAGATTTGTTTATAGTTATTCTTTTGTTTATTTTTAATTTTTTTGTATTGTTAATCCAGAGTCCTAATTAGGAAAGTCTTAAATATTTAAGAATCTATTTAGGTGAAGCCTGAGTTTAATGCAAACGGATATTAAAGATTTAAACATTTTCAGTGGGACCCATTAATAAAACTATTTTCACGGCCATATTTCCGAAGAGATAGGCAGCGGTGTAACCAGTGTACCCACCAGTAGCCAAGGGTAATTACTTCCACACTGTGATATGTGGCAAGCCTATTCGCCAACTGAGCACGTATCTAATCCCGGGCAATGTTGTTTTTAATAGAAAACTGAAAAAAAAAAATGTGTAAACGGTTGACCCTACGGGCCATCCCTGACTTCCCGCTAAATTAAGGTATTTTAAGGCCAAAAGAGTAAAAAATATAAGCATAGATTTTTCAGTTCAAACATCTTTTTTGATAAAAATGGCAGTATATTACTTTTTGAAAAGCTGTATATTTTGAAAATGATGATGGCATTTAACTCGATTTTTGAGATATAAAATATTACTTTAGCCAAATTATCGATAGGTTGAAAATTTTCAAAAAAAAAAATTTTATTTTTAATTTTTTTCATTGATAAATCCCAAACAAATTGACCGATTTTGATAAAATTAACCGTATTTGACGTAGTTTTTAAAGGAGAAAAGGTGATAAGATTTTTAAGTCAATCGGTGAAATAACTTGAAAGTTATTTTTTAAAAAAATTAAGTAAGTTTGGTATAAACAACGTAATTTTAATATTTGAAAAGCTATAAGTTTTGAGAATTAGATTCGATTTTAATTTTTGAAACGGCAGTTGGCGTAGTTTTTTTAGAACTAAAATAACGTAGAATACCAAAAAATGATTGGTTGAAAAATTTCGAAGCTATGTCGAAAAAACACTTTTTTCTAAAATTTTCGTCACCGATTACTCCCAAAGGGATAAACCGATTTTGATGCAATTTATGTATAAGACGTAGTTTTTTGACGAATAGAGCTGATTAGTTTTTGTACTCAGTCGGTACATAAATCTGGAAGTTATATTAAAAAAATACTGTTTCGCCAAAATTTTTTTGGTGATTTTTCAAAATTTCTCAAAATCCGAATCAGTTCAAATTTTTAAGAAATCTAAGTTGAGCGGAATCCAATCGAATGCCATCAACCGCGTTTGAATCGGTCCAGCCATTAAAAAGTTATGAGATGTTTACATACACACATACACACACACATACATACATACAGACATACTGACGTCATCGTGAACATAGTTGGGAAAGGTTCCTAGGACCTCAAAACGTGGACATCTGGTGAAAACTCGATTTTCGAAAATCGGGGTAAAATCAGTAACTTCCTTATTTACATACGTAGTGGAAGTTTAAAAAACATGTTTGATTTGTCCAATCCGTAGTCAAACCCGGGACCTCATATATATCATATACACTACATAGGCGACTAACCAACCCTGGATGCGTTGGTTAGTTCTTTTAAATATTATAACTATTTTCTTCACTATAATATTTTAACTATTTTCTTATTTTTTGGTATTGTTGATTGATTAACAATCTTCGAGACTCAAAGACTAACGTCTTTTGTCGTCGTCGATTAACATCAATGACTAACGTCAACTCAACTCAAAGACGTTTGACGATACCAAAAATGTTTGACTGTAATAAATTTTAGTTTAAAATGTCAGTCTCTGCACAAATAATTTTGTTTCTCGATAAAGCTTTATTCGTTATGCAACTGATTCTTTTCATCATTGAGCTGAAAGTGTAGCCGACAACCTTTTAAACTATCAATACAATCATTACGGTTTATTTCGCTTAACAAAATAGATTGTATGTTTTTTTTATTTTTAGTATTTGTTGTTATAGCGGCAACGGAAATACACAATTCGTAAAAATTTCAGCTTTCTAGCTATCACGATTTATGAATTTATGAGATAATCCTGGTGACAGAAAGACGGACATACAGACAACAGAGGCTTCGTAATGGGGTTGCGTTTTACCTCTTAGGTACGGAACCCTAAAAACTATTGGAAACTTGTACCTCAGTTACGAAGTTAAACTTCAAAGTGAAAAGTTAGAAACAGCAGGTATTTTTGCTTTATTACATTCCATGTTCCTGTTCCTGACATTCTAGTCTAACTTAATTTTGTTTTCTTTAGTGGATAGAAAAAAAATTTAACTTATTAGATACGAGTCATGAAATAAAAACATTAAATGTGATATTTCATACATTTTAACGTACTTAACAAAGCTGTATTTATACAAATATATAAATATTACGTTTTTCAAAACATCAGTTTGAATGAAACTGATTATACCTAGGTACCTAAGTATGTCCAAACAAAAATTGATTGCTTACTTTTAAAAAACGTTATTTAAGGTGTCAAAGTAATTTTCCTTGGTTTGAAATGTTATATTGTGAGCAATACCCGATCTTCAGAATAATACCTACCTAATTTATTCGATTTGATAAAACGATATTTTATTTATTACTAGCGGTACAGGGACTACTATTAGGTATAATTGTTAAGTATTATTAAAAGAAACCAATAAAGTAGCATAATATTCTTGCTTTACAGTAAAACTACAATTAAAAAGTAAGGTATACAAACCTTGATATAACAGAAATAATACATTTCTTTTGCTTTTTTTTGTTTGCTAACCATTCGACTAACGGGGCGGTATTTTTTAAAAGTAGTAATGTTATAAGTATTTAAATGTCCACTTTATAAATATTTAATATATTGTAGTCTTTTTATCGTCGGCATTTGGTAAAATTTCATTTTAATACAATGTTTATTAATTGATAATACTTGTACTGTTTCACAATAAGGTAAATTATATTTAAGTTCCAACCGGTATCGCTTACACAAGCATCCTCAGGGTATTTACCAATACTAACTCAATACTACCTATTTAATACCTACCTTTAATACCTATTTAAACTATAGTTCCATAAACTTATCTTACACGGTGAAGGCGTCGCTCTTGTCATCTACGATTGTGGTGTTGCCATATAAAATAAATTTCCCTCATGTCAATTAAATTTGACTGATCATGCTCTGTAGTTCTTTTCCTATATCGTAGGATACGAATATACATGAAGAATTAGGTATAGGTGGAGCTAGCACTCGTATTAATCAATTGAAACAAATATTTACGTTATATCTCTGTCTCTGTGGTCTCGCCATCCCTTTTTATACATCTGTGTTAGAAAGAGAGCATAAGATCTCAGAAGATGACAGTAGTATTTAAAGTTGCGTTTCAAGTAAGAATAAGAAGTGCTGTCTCCAAATATAATACAGCTTCATGGCAAAATACATACCAGCTCTCCTGATAAAAAGAGATGACTATTGCCTATAGACAACAAAGATGTTACGGGTGTATTGCAACTGTTGCACACACATGCTATACAGACTGACCTTCAATTTACCTTTCAAGTTTCAAGTTACCTTCAATATTTAAGGACGCGATAGTTGACGATCATATATGATGAGAAAAAATAACATTAAAAATAAATATTAAATACTTCTTAGTAAACTTAGTAAATAATACACCAAGAATCCTATATTTACCTGCACCATACTTGGACACTGCGCATATGCACGTGTCGCGTAGCACGCTATCAATACAGAATAGCGGGGGGGTGGCGGCGGCGTATCCTTGATTTCGACTAGCGCCTACTAGAGAGTATAATATCCAAATTTCACTTATTTTTAGAGAATATTGGTCAAAATTTAAGCCTCTAATTTTATTATTTTATTGGAACGAAGTTCCTTACGGTAGGCTTGGAGGGGATAGGGATTTTGCTGGGAACTGAAAAAAATGTGATAGTAAAACCGTAAGAAAAAATCCGTGGAAAATAAGTGCGTTGAATAAAACCGTTAAATGAGATGTGCGCAGGCGCGACAGTCGCATACACAAGCGAGAAGTGTCGTTTAGTCGAAGGAACTTCGTTCCTACCTGGTGTCCCACGACACCACAAATTTTTTTTTAACGAGAATCGAGTACCGAGTACTCTCTAGAAGTATCGAAGGTAGTCCAATAAGTCTGTATATGTGCATGTTAATCACATGCCATTTACATTATTGCATAAAGTACGAAATATTTTAAAACAAAACTATCTCTGCCTATACTATCCATGACGTGAAAATTTATTTTGTTTTCTTCATTTTCATTTTCATCAAAATTTAATGGCTTATTTAAAAATATCAAAAAGTATCTTCACGCCCATATCACCGTAGGCAGAGGTACAACAAGTGCGCCCACGATTAGCCGAAGATACTTGGTCCCACAAATGTGATAGGTGGCAAGCCTAACCGGGCACTTTCCAATCCCGGGCAACTTTGTGTTTCTCAGAAAACTGAAAAAAAAACCCACTTTTTTCTTATGTGGCCGACCCGGAAATCGAACCCGGGACCTCATGTGGTCAACGCCAACGTTGGACCACTAGACCACAGCGGCGATTATTAAAAATATCATATCGATACAAAGCAATATTCTAATGTTTTATTAATATTTTTCTTTTATCTAATTTAAGAACCGAGCAACACCTTTGTCAAAGAAAATGTTTTACCACGAAACAGTTACTGTTACATCATAATAGGTATATAGTTATATACAACGCAAGAATCGCGGATCCTGCCTTCAAAAAAAATTGTGGGCACGGTCACCCGAAAATCTGCCAAGGGCCAGTCACCATATTAACTAGTTCATAATCGATATAATGCATTCCTTATATTTATATATGACGCCCTGACCAAGATTTTATATATTGTGCTTATTAATTTATCTAGTGTTTAACATAGGCAAAGCTGTGAGGCAAACACTAGTAAGATTATAAACGTGTAAAATGTCACTTTGTTCGCTCACAAAAATTACAAAAGTAAATAAGTGTTTCGGAACGCAAGAAAAAGAGGAGCAAAGTACCTTCTTATTACTTTGCTGTGTTCCGAATCTCGCACGATTCATTGTTCTTCTTATTAAGGCGTTATAGATCTATATTATGACATATTATGTTATTATAATTATTGGTATTTTTTAAAAGGGGCAATGGACCCACCTCTCGTTCCCACCACTGTAACTTCTGTAAACCAGGATCAACAGCGGCAACCGTCCTGATAACCTCTGAGTTGCGAGCTCAGGGTGCCCTGGGGAAAAGCTAAGCTGTCTTGGATCCCGCAACGAAATTAATCAGAAGTATATAGGAGGAGTAGGAAAATACATCCTGTTTCCCTCCCTTTTTAGCAGGAGACAGCAAAATGTTAAAAGCATAAAAATGCTACGAAATGAGACTTTTACAATCAGGTTAAGCCTGATTGCTATTGCACCACGGAAGTTTGGAAATTAGAGACCTACCAGAATGGCCTACTTAATTTTGCTTCCAGTAGTAAGTGTGACAAAATCGTTTGAAGGCACGGAAGTTCCCACGTAATTATTGGTATCTATATAGTCTATGAAATCGCAAGAGAACGTAAAAGTATGACGTAAAAGTTAATTAAGGTAATAAGGGTTGTGACTTATGGCTATGCCCATCGTGCCCACAACGTTGGACCCGCACTTGATACAACGACGAATTGCATAAACGTCAAAAACGTAAACATTTCTCACCTTTCTCACTTTATGGAATTTACGTTGTTTCATTCCATGCTACTGCTGCTATACGTAATTATTTTACGTAAATATTTGTACGCTGCAATATATTCTCTAACTTGCGTATTTGGAATAAGAACTTTACCATTACTCATAGTTTTAATTTTCAGAACAATCACGAATTTGTAACACGAACTCCCACGATTGTCAAATAAAAACCATAATACCATAGGGTATTTTACAATACGAGAGAAACAAAAAACATCATTCAAACGTATCTGTATCTATACATATAATAACATCGTAGGAAAGTCAAAACTGTACATTGAATATTTTTTTAAAAGAATACTTGGGGCGTGATGTACAATCGATATCGAAGCCAAAAATATGGTTTTTAGAATTTGGTCTATTTGTCTGTATGTCTGTTTGTCTGTTTGTCTGTATGTATGTCCAGGGTAAACTCAAAAAGTACTGCATGGATTTACTTCAAATTTTGCATGAATATTACTAACACATGGGGTCAACATATAGGCTACATATTATCACGCTATCACCTACGGGGGAGGAGCAGTGCGGAGTAAACGAAGTCCGCGCGGACGAAGTTGCTGGCAACAACTAGTAATTAAATAAATAAATAAATATTACTGCACAAATTACACGAATTGATCTAACCCCAAAGTAAGCAAATTATTTGTTCGTGTTATGGGTGTTAGTTGAAATTAATACACAGAAATACATATATAAATACTGTTACATACATAATTAACACCCAAACCCAGAAATACAAACACTTATGCTTATCACTGAAATGTTTGTCCCTGTCGGGAATCGTCCCTAGTCCCCTCGATTCGTAGTTAGGTTCGCTAACCAATCCTTCAACGGGGCGCGGCGGTTGAAACAATTAATTCCTCCATAAATACTCAACTCAATGTAAAACGATAAAAAATTGAGTATACACTCGACGAACGAAAATGCAATGAATAGCAAGGCAGACTCGTAGCGAGTGACAGAGTGGGTTCGCTGCCACATCGTTGAAATTACATATTATGTATGACCTGCCGGATTGGTGTCGCCAAATAATACATATATTACGTAGCACTTTCCATACGTATTTGTTATTTTTGCACTTAAAGTAGTAATTTACTTTAATAATTACATATACTATTTCTAAAAGGTGTGGAGTGGCTCGATCTCTTAACTACTTCACTAAAAAAATACCCAGTTAAAGCTTATGTTTTCTACTTCGGGCGAAAAATATTTACGCGGAAAAATTTATTTATTTATTTATTTATTATTTAATACTTTATTGTACACAGAACAATTAGAATAAAAATATATAAACACAACATAAGTACAATGGGCGAGCTTATCTCTACTTAAAGAGATTTCTTCCAGCCAACCCGATAAAGGAGATAAAAAAGAAATCAAATAAAGTAGACTTGACAAAAAAAATAGATATTATGGTTACATAACTAAACTAAATATATATATTAATGAAAATACAAGAAAAATCTATTAAAAAAGAAACCTCCATTTTTTCAATCAGTGATTTTGTTACGGTGATGGCAAAAATTAAAAGTTTCTCTTTTTTTACAGTATAAGATAGCAAACAAGCAGATGAGTCTCCTGATGGAAAGAGTCAACCATCTCCTATAGACACCAAAGGTGTTAATGATGCGTTGCTATCTTGTGTTGCTCTAGGTCCCCTTTGAAGAATAGACAAACTGCAGTCGTAAAAGATTACCAATTTGCTATACGTTTCACTACCACCCTTCTCTTTTTCTTCGATTAATTTTGTTGTTAGCTTGTCCGATAAAAGTATATTATTTAGCCGGAAAAAATATTTTCCAAATAACAAGAAAACCAATACAAAAGTTTAATAATGGTACAATCTAGCGAAAAATTTACGAGAATTACGCGAACGGAGGAGTATGAAAATTGGCACAGTTAAAGTTTACAGGATAAAGAGGGCAGAAAAATAATATTTTTATATAATATGTATTCAAAATACATTAAATTAATAAAAATAAACATTATACACACAGACGAAGAAAATTACTTATTTTGCAAATTTTAAATGTACCTTTGTGATGTTACTGAAAGGGAAAACATATAAAAGTGGTGTAAGAAATTGAACAAACTCACCGTAGTTCTGAAAAATAATTAAAACCCCAGCGGCACAGTTATCCTCCATCGTCCACCACAATTTACACCATACTTTATACCACGACAGCACCAAACACAAAAGCACACAATTTACGCACTCAACGCACGTTTCACTTCTAAATCTTCATTATTTTTCAGACCTACGCGACGGTGAGTTTGTTCCATTTTATACACCGCTTTTATATGTTTTCCCTTTCAGTAACATCACAAAGGTACACTTAAAAGTTCGCGGAAATTTGCAAAATAACTAGTTCAAAATAACCATTCTGAACAATGGGTTTGCGCATAGTAACGCCTGAATCTATAAAATTACACACACTACCATTCACACAGATTACAATATCAACACATTTAAACTTTTTTACCGCTCCGTTGGTCGAGTGGTTAGTGACCCTGACTACGCAATCAATGGGGCTCGGGTTCGATTCCCGATAGGGGCAGGCATTTATGTGATGAGCATAGATGTTTGTATTTTCGGATTTGGGTATTTATTAAATATATTTGAATATTTATACATGTATTTCAACGTATTAATATCGCTGACTAACACCCAAATCACGAGCAAATAATTTGCTTGCTTTGGGGTTAGATCAATTAGTGTACAATTATTCGGATATTTATTATTATTATTATTTTGTTTATAGTTAAAATCTGTTGCCAAACTTAGAAGAAATATTATGGTTTAGTCAAACAGTTTTAGAATTATGGTCGAAATTCGATCACAGAGTAATCGTTAGTAGTCATTAACTTAATTTTTGTATTTTGAATAACAAATGGGGCAGCCGTTGGTCGAGTGGGTAGCAACCCTTTTATCTCAAATCCCATCAATTACCCAATTGGGATTCGAGTTTTTTTCTCGACAAGAATCATTATTGTGACAAGCAATAATTGTTGGTATTTCTGGGTTTCAGTGTTTATTATATATATGATCGTATTTATAAATATATTTCTATTTACTAGTGTCGTCGATTATCACCCATATCACAAGGAAATAATTTGTGTATTTTAGCGTTAAATCAATTCGTAATTTGTCCAGCGATCCACTGGTACTTTGGATATCGATTACGTCTTTGACCATTGTCGAAGCGATGAAATCCAATTAAAAGGTGTCTATCAACTAGATCGCATTCTGGTATTTGTTTAATACTTAGATTAAATCGAATCAGGCAGCATGTGTGTTCGTCCGATTGATCATATATTTTAATTTGTTATATCATAGGATAGTTGACGAGTAATGGCTCTTCAGATGAAAAGAAACGAGAATCATGAATAGACACCAAACATGTTAATGATCAGATATCGTTCTTATATAGGGTTCTCTATAATAATTTCGTGGTTCAGGTTGGGTTGAAAAGCCGCATCAGTTTTCTGGCTAACTTACCTTCTACACCGGAATACGACATTGTTGCAATGATGCTTTTGCGGTAGGAATACCTATTTCCTATATTGTAGTTGTACCCAGACCAGAAGCAGAACTCTACTATCTAGTAGTCATAACAATACTGATATGTTTAGCTAATCATTCACCACTTCACAAACTTCCTGAAAAGAAAGCGGATGATCTATCCTTCGAAACATTTTTGTCGGCTCTCACTTTTGAAGTATTATTTCTTTATTTTATTGGAACGAAGTTCCTTACGGCAGGCTTGGAGGGGATAGGGATTTTGCTGCGCGACCGAACTGAAAAAAATGTGATAGTAAAACCGTAAGAAAAATGCGTGGAATAAAAGCGTTAAATGAGACGTGCGCAGGCGCGACAGTCGCGTACTCAAGCGAGTAGTGCCGTTTAGCCGAAGGAAGTTCGTTCCTACCTGGTGTCCCGCGACACCACATCATTTTCTTTTTTAGGGTTCTGTACCTAAAAGTTAAAATGAAACCCTATTACTAAGCCTCCGCTGTCTGTCTGTCCGTCTGTCTATCACCAGGCTGTATCTCATACCCCATGATAGCTAGAAGGCTGAAATTTTCACAAATTATGTATTTCCATTGCCGCTATAATAACAATTACTAAAAATAAAAAAATAAAATATTAATGGGGGGTCCTCATGCAATAAACGTGTTTTTTCGTATTTTTTTGCTATGATGGTACGAAACCCTTCGTGCGCATATCCGACTCGCCCTTGGCCGGTTTTTTATTTTTATCTATGATTTGCAATTTAGTGTTGTAATTTTATTTGTCGATCTTAGTTCAAATTTTATAAGGGCATCCTTTGGAGAATATACCATCTGCCATTCTATCAGGCAATTCGTAAAAGGCGAACGATCGTCTATGCATGTTACTACCATCGTGACTACTATGTGATGGAGTTTTGCAACGTCTCACCAGCGTATTTGATACCACCGCTTTACCTATTCCTGTTGCAATAGCGTCGATGTTTGTCAATGTTGTATTCCGGTTTAGAGGGTAAGTTAGCTGGTAGATTATGGGCGTGTGTTGCACGGATAGCCAATGCACCATTAACATCTTGAGTCTATAGGCGATGGTTTCTCTTTCCATCAGGAGAGCAAATAATATAAAAAATATTTTATTGTGGTTTGATGATGTAAGCCAAGTCATTTGTCCATCTTTGTTCAAAGAGAACCCTTTATTTTTTGCTGTTGTTTTTGAGGCAACTGGAGGTTGCATCGACAAAGTGGATGATCTCAGATGTTTTATAGTTGTCATTTTCTGACATTCATAATATGTTTAAATTATCATTTTTTTTATAAGCATTAGTTTATAAGCATTAGTCTATCATCTTCTGGTAAAGATTCCATTTTTCAGATAAAAGCTGGTCACAAATCGCATTCGTTCATTTGTTTTACGTTTTCTGTATGATTAGATTCGTTTTTAATAATAGAAAAAGCTTCATTCATCTGTTCCTTTACAACCAACAAATCTTGCCCTAATCGTTGCCTCTTTGAAAAGGGGAACGATACTGATCTACCCTGACGTCGATTCTCGTGACAAAGGTCTTTCAATATTAGGTTTATTAGAAAGTGTACTTTCAATATTTGATACTTCTGAGTAAGTTGCAGCTAATAACTACCTTTGCTATAGATTTCTTTGCAAAAATAATAAATAGTATTAATTCAATTAATCAACATTTTTTGTTTCAGCTACCTACAACTCCAAATGGTTGGTTGAGAAAAGTAGCTGGTTTTGAAAAGTTATTTTTACATTGTATAAGAGCTTTAGATGGAAATCACGTTGTACTTGAATCATCTATACGCAGTGGATCCGAGTTTTACAACTAAGTACAAACATTTTTTTAACATTGTGTTGCTTGCTTTAGTAGACGTTGATTAATTATCTTTTCACTTTCGCCGATATTAGTTGTCAAAGCAGAATAAGTGACGGTGGGTGCTTAAAAATAGTTTGCTGTGGGAAAAAATCAATGAAAATCCGTTAATTTACTTTATCCTTGTCCATTTCCAGGCAGAAATAGTAATATTTCATTTGTGTTTGTTGCTGACAGTGCATTTGCATTATATAATAGCGTGATGAAGCCGTACCCAGGCAGACATGCAGAATGGAGCGAGGAAAGTAAATTTAATCGACAATTGTCAAAAGCCACAGTTAAAGTGGAAAATGTTTTTGGTATTATGACATCAATATTTAGAGTTTTTAAAAAGCCTATGCTTCTACAACCCGATAAAGCTACTGTTGTGACAATGGCGAGTGTGTATTTGCATAATTTTTTGAGAAAAAGCAAAACATCACAACGGTATTATTCGCCACCAGAATCATTTGATCGAGTTGTAAACAACATATTTCAAACCGGAATTTAGCGAAACGAAGAACCACCCACTGGTCTGACTCAAATCCCTGCCCATCCTCGAAGAGCAGTAATTAGTGCACAGAATATTTGAGATGAGTTTGCCGAGTATTTCACTACACAAAGAGGAAACGGCATTGAGTAAAAAATATGTTTTTTTGCTACAAATATAACTTGGCTGATTATAGTTTACCAAAAAATACTATACCAAAGTTCTAAACAATATCCGGAAACAGTTATAGCCATTAAAAGTACGTTGAGAAATGTAAATTCTAAGTACTACTACTACTATTACTAGGATTGAATGAAAGTTCCCTCAGCCCCTGTAATTTTTTTCATCGAAACCATAAGTCATTTACAGTTAAAAAAATATTTCGAATAGCACTTTTTGTGTCAGGAACCTATGAGTATTCTATATAACCATCAATCAGTTACAACTTTTTTCCAATATTATCTAAAGTTTTGTGTCATATTTTTTTTGTTTTTAAACTTATGCATGTGGCATAAGACCTCGCCACAAGATAGCAACGCATCATCTTTGGTGTTTATAGGCGATGGTTGACTCTTTCCATCAGGAGACTTATCTGCTTGTTTGCTATCTTATGATATGAAAAAATAAACTTTGATATTAGGTATGTGGGTTTCTTTTGTGGCTGAAAAATAAATAAAAAAGATAACAGAATCCATTAGAAATTACCCAAAGCACTTTAAGCCCAACATTTTAACAAAATGTTTAGTGAAAACTTCAAAATAAAGTTCTTAGCTACTAATCTATACAATAAGACAAACAAGAACATTTGAATTCGGACAATCCCCATCGCCCTCGTCAGAAACAGCTAATATTATAACAGGTGTTCACGGTATTCGACTATTTTTGTATAAATCCTAGAAATATAATGTAAACAATAAAAACAAATGCCGCAAAACAAACGCCATTCCTTTTTCATCAGAGATAATCAATTATAACAGTCACTTAAATGCAACAAAGAACTTGTTTAATTCGATCTTGTCCTTTTACTGGTCAAAATTGTCTTATTATATCGTTAAGTTGTTGCGGTCTGTAAAGGGGATCAAAGGATCCATCGTTAGATTTGATTCTATTACAGATTGAAGATTTTATTGAAATGGAAGTACAACTTTTATAAACCAACTTGCCAAAAAGGGGAGGTTTCCAATTTGGCTGTATTTTTTACGTTTTTAATAAACATAACGCTGCTAATTGCTATATTTTATGATTATTAGCCTTAGCTACATCCATTGTTTTCCAACTGAGCGACGTTCGAAAACAGGAATTTCTCAATTCGCCTATATTGTTTAATGTTATCTCATGTGAATATTTAGTGGTAATGACCTCTGAATTCAGTGTTTTTTAACCGACTTTATTTTTTTTGTTTAAGGGGTAGGTATATTTTCAATTTTATACCCTATAATTTTAGTAAAGATCAGGATTCAGGATTCAGGCTTCTAGAGTCGACTAGTGCAGTTTTACTGCTATTTAATTATTTCTTTAAAAATATACTTTACAAGTTCTTACATGTGGGGTGTGTATTCAGCAATAACCTAAGTAGGTACATATATTGTTTTTTATTACTCTATATTAAAATAAAACAAGTTTTACGAAGTTAAGGTAAAATTTTGATAAAAACAGAAACTTCCTACACAAATTTCCAATAGTTTTCATCTAAGAAGCGTGGTCCAATATCGCGGTTTCGATTTTCGGTGAACTCGTAGAACTCGTGACATAATTCTTACCATCCTTCCTTATAGATAACATTTCATGCACTTAATAAAAAATATTATCTTCTCCTTTCATCTTTTCGTGGCAGTTTAAAATAAATAAGTAAGATAAGAAATAAATAAATAGCATATGTCATGAAACACTTTAGCAAGCTTGTTTAGTCGACGTTGCTTATTCCATTGATCAAAGAGTTCCCATGTAAACGGCTTAGGGTTGGCGATGGTACAATTTGAAACTTTTCTTTATATTGCAACATGATGACACTACTTGTTTTGTTGGAAAGGGTCATCCAGCGCCTCGAGACTCCAAGTATGTTACTGGTGCGTTGCTATTCGAGAGGTAGGGTTGGAACACCACATGTATAAGTTTACCGGCTACCTTACCCTCTAAACCGGAACAAGGCAGCGAAAAGTACCAACGTTATGGCGACAGTATGAAGTAAGGTAGCCATAACAAATCTTTGCCATAACTCTACTACATAGTTACGTTAGTAGATGACGAGTAACGAGACGATGTTAACGAGACTACTATCTCAGTCATAAGCAAGACTGAAACATCCGTAGATTTGTTCGGTTTAAATCCAAATTGATTAGTAGCCAAATTATGTTTTTATTAGAAACTTGAGTAGATTTTTGTTAAAAATCTTTTCAAGAACTTTAAAAACAAATGATAATGATAGAATAGGTCTGAAATTAGATGGCTACAAACCTGAAACAAGTACTGACGCTATTGCGGCAGGAATAGATAAGGCGGTGATACCAGACCCTGGAGAAACCATTTAGACCTCTACCACCTTGTAGCCACATTTATACTACCATATACTTTAGGATTTAATTTTAGCCTGCTGGTGATCGATTTGGTTCCACAAACTTCCATAGGTTCAAAGAAAAAAACTTTTCTGGGGAGTTTGAAATTATAACTTGATTTGTTAGTTGCTCATCAAAGGAGAGTGATGAGATCGGCCTAAATGGACTACAAGAATATAGCGTTAGCCGAAATTATTAAATTAATTTTATTCACAATAAGTCAATATTAGAATTCAACGGACACTTTTTAATAGCAAATTAATTTTAAAAGGATTTTAGTTGGAAAGTCATGAAACTAATCAAACTTGTACGCTTTTTCTTATTTCTAATTCAAACAAAGATTTTTCTATTCTGCCATAAAGTAAACACTTTCTTTTATTTCTGACCAACCAAACAAATTATAAAAATATTGAATAGATAAGACGCAAAATTTTAAACCAACTATTGTATAAAATGCAACAAAAATGAAAATATTTATTATTATAATCGAAATCTACAACATACAAGGCCGTATAAATAAGTACTCTTAGTATCATCCGAAAAAAACAAAAAAAAACAACAAGTGTCATCTATTTACGCTGTGAACGAGTAATAAATATTTTATGTAAACAAAAGTTTTATTGTTTTTCAACATTTAAGTGGTTAAAATCAAATAATCTTCAAGATAAGTAATACAATATATATATATTGCGATGGGAGTGGCTTAAAATGGAATGTAACAATTGTAAAATCAAGCAATATTATTAATCTTTGAAGGATTTTCGTGAATTTTAGTATTATAAAAAGTGTCTGTGATGCAATTTACATTTCAGAAGAAATTAATAATGTATTGCAATAGGGTAAGCAGTCATCATCGTGTGTTGCGTTTTAGGCCAAATTTGTATGGGGCCTCATCAATCTCCTTTACCTAGCTTTGAAAGGATAAATTTCACGAGCTCAGAAACTACATTTTATATGTTTGTCTATCCGTGTATATTTAGTTATAATTCAAAAAAGTTTTTGGCGATTTGATATACTTCGAAAACATGTTATTGCGAAAACTATATGCTACAAACTGTTTGGCTATCTTAATTCATTTTTAATCGTTAACAAATTTACGTCTAGTTATAAGTAGAAGTGTTTTTTATCATATAATAAGCAAATAGGATCCCCTATAAACATCAAAGATGTTAAGTGTCCGTTGCTACCTGTGTAGCGGGATAGCAATGTCACATGCATAAATCTACTGACTACCGGCTATAGGATAAGGTTATCCTCAAAACCAAATCACAACAATGATAGTTATTGACGTTATAGCGACAGGAGTAGGTAAGGCGGTGGTACCATATCAAAGCGAGACGTTACGGAACTGTATCACCTAGTCACGATTCTAGTGACATGTATAGGCAAAAAAGAATGGCAGATGGTCTATTCTTTATACCCTGATTAACATGGGGTCGGATGTGCGCCCGGATCAAGATGGAGTCGGCTGCGTGCTTGGATCAACATTGGGTCGGCTGTGCGCCCGGATCAACATGGGAATAAACAATAGTAGTAGGTTAATGTCGGTGACAGCCCTAAGAATATATTTTAGCAGTGGTGTGTAACTCGCCGTCGTGTGCAGTATATACCGTCATACAACATGTGGTTTACGTAAGATGCTTCACATTATTATGCCCGCAAAATTATCGTGTAACTTTAGTCAGAGCGTTTAAGTTTACTTCAATATTAACATAGTAAATGTTATGCATATATTGCTATTATAGTTTAGGAGTTACAGTTTAAGTATCCTATGAAAACAACATATTTTTTGGGAAAAAATATTTCATATCCTATGCTGTCATCATCTACTTATGTACCAACTTTCATCCAAATCGGTCCAGCCGTTTTTCTTGATTGAGTAACAATATCGAAACGTTCATACAAACTTTCACATTCATAATATATGTGGGATACATTTTTATAAATAGCATTATAAAATGCATCACTTAGTCTCTTCTCTACATCAAGGTGGTGTGCAAATGAGTTTTTAATCGAAACGCATGTTAAAGTACATTTTGCGCTGATGGTACGCCAAAAGTGTTGATCTTAAAAAAATGTTCCAGCAGTAATTGTATTATTTTTTCAAGTTCAATTTTAAATATAAGCATTTTTATCGTGTAATGATATTAGATATTGTCGAAAAACTGATATTACGCGCTATTTTTCCAATTCGGCAGGGCGGCGCAATCGGCAAAGATATGAAGTGGCTAAGAAACATTCCAAAAACATTCCCTACTCCCGAAAACATTCCAAGTAGGCAGTACCCCCTTTTTTTCGAGCCAATTTACCTTACTATACCAATAAAAAATTACGATTTTATTTACGATTATATAAATTATCGTTGACTAACAACCATAACATCTAACCCCAAAGTAAGCAAATAATTTGCTTACTTTGGGGTTAGATCAATAAGTGTAATTTGTCGTGAATATTAAATAAAAAATATATAAAAAAAGTGATACCATAATTTGGTCTATAAATATAAAACATTTTTTTAAAGAAAAATGTCAAAAAGCGTAATAAATTGGCATTACTTCTAACGTATTGCGTAATATTTTTTGTCTATTCCTGATAGTAAGAAATCCCACGAAGGATTGGGATATCTCGCATTTTGTTGAGGCTCTCTACCAAATATAAGCTCTTTTATAAAGTCGGGCATCTAGGCCAGTAGAAACAAAATTCTAATATTTCCCCCGTGCTGTTTCCAGCTCTTTGAAGAATAGACCATCTACCGTTCTGCCAGGCAGGTCGTAAAAGTGACTAATTAGCTATACGTGTCACTACCATTGTGGCTACTAAGTGGTAAAGTCCTGCATGGTCTCTGGTTTAGGTATTTTAAAATGTTACTTTTTATCCCTATATTTCGCTAAAATGTTATGAATATTTTGAACTGGAAACACCGCGTCGAGTCAGAGGCGTGGCGTCCTTGATGTCTTAGTGGCCTCTGTGACTGCCGACATATTTTGATCGAAATCTTATGTTGCCATAGTAATATTTGAAATATTATTTAAGATTTCGTATGTTGTATTTACTTGAGATATCACGAACATAAGATAGAAGAGGAGAAGTAAAAGGACCTGTACACTTTCAGGACGTTATATCTTTGGAGGTGATATTTGGCAGGTTTTTTTATAAAATAGCAAACAAGCAGATGGTTCTCCTGTTCGAAGGAGAAACCATCGCCTATAGACATCAAAAAATGTTAATGGTGCATTGCTATCCAAATAGTGGGAAGGTAATATCACCTTCCCTCAAAACCGGAACACGACATTGACAGACATTCACACTATCGCGGCAGGAATAGGTAAGACGATGATACTTAATACCCGAGCGAGACGTTGCCGAACTCTACCAACTAGTAGACACGATAGTATAGACACGTATAGCTAATCGGTCGCCAGTTACAACCTGCCTAGCAGAATAGCAATTAGTCTATTCTTCAAAGAAGCTCGGGAGAAACATGGGGGAAAGTGTGACACGTAGCCTTCTTTTAGATTTTACGACATGCTATTCGCCGTGTTGGTCCCGGCCTCCTTTGTAGAATAGGCCAACTGCCGTTCTGCCAGGCAGGTCGTAAAAGGCGACCGATTGGCTATTGAGTCACTACCATCGTGACTACTAGGTGGTAGAGTTCTGCATTGTCTCGCCCGGGTCTGGTACCACCGCCTTACCTATTCCTGCCGCAATAGCGTCAGTGCTTGTCGCTGTCGTGTTCCGGTTTGGAGGGTAAGGCAGCCGGTAAACTTATGCATGTGGCATTAGACCTCGCCACAAGATAGCAACGCACCATTAACATCTTTGGTGTCTATAGGCGATGGTTGACTCTTTCCATCAGGAGACCCATCTGCTTGTTTGCTATCTTATGATATAAAAAAAAAAAAAAAAAAAATGCTCCGCGGAAAGGCAGTTGATCTGTTTTTTACAAAGAGGCCCGGATTATGAGAGCCATCTACCGGATTGCTATTCCATTATATAAAAATTGAAAACCCCAATCTGAAAATACACGATTTAGCCATCAGTACAACAATAATAAT
This sequence comes from Apodemia mormo, assembly GCA_036924255.1. NCBI lineage: Eukaryota > Metazoa > Arthropoda > Insecta > Lepidoptera > Riodinidae > Apodemia > Apodemia mormo. The sequence continues at coordinate 9,607,835 of JAUPFN010000019.1, forward strand.
CTCGTTAAATCCATATGCCCGCTTTAATGAACACACCTCTGGCTATTTGATAGTTGTTTGGGGCCACTGAAAGGGTAATTAGCATTTAAATTGACAACATTAAATATTAAGCTTTAAACTCTATACCTAAAGTCCAAATTGGTTTAACAGTTAAAAACAGTATTCACAATATTGTCATGCAATAAGTAGGAAGTGTTGCAATCTCACTTGAGAGAATTATTTGATGTCGCTGAAAGTTTTGTAGCTACAATTGTATTTGTGTACGATGAACTTAACCTTAGCACTGAAGTTTTAACGTATACTTTCCTGTTATAAAGGTACTATTATAAAATATGCGAAAGTTTGGATGTCCATGCAAAAATAACATGATTGATGTTGGTAAAAATTGGTAGACTGTGAGGGTGTTATGATACAGTTGCTTGGATGTTTTATCGTCAACGAAATATATATATATATATATATATATATATATATATATATATATATATATATATATATATATATATATATATATATAAATATATATATATATATATATATATATATAAATATAAATATATATATATATATATATATATATATATATATATATATATATATATATATATATATAATATATATATATATATATATATATATATATATATATATATATATATAATCTATAGGTAGTACCTATAGGCACAGAATACTTAGAGACTAACAGAAGTCAATGTTCCATACAAGTAATATTCGAGCATGGTCTATTCTTCAAAAGGGGCGCGAACCAGCCGAGGAGGGGGGCAACATAGGGGCGCGTGAAAACTACGAGGTGTTCCCTGTGTTGATTAGGGTCCCTTTTGAAAAATTAGTCGCTAGAAGTAAAAACGGCTAGGTCAATGGCTAGAGTAAGGGGTGGAAACCCCATGCACAATTTGGTTTACAGAAGAGATAAATGTTTTATATTGGGGTAGGATAGATTCAGGGGGGATAAAGGATTTTCTGGGTTGGATTGGACAGGGAAACACTGACTGAAACAAGCAGATGGATTTTAGTCTACCCCGCGCCACCACAGTCTATGTAACTTGTAATATACAGGGTGTCCAGTAATTAATGGATAAACCTTTAGGGAGGCTAAAGGTACTTTTGAGCAACTTCTGCCTAGACTAGAGACATAAAATTGTTGGTTAAATTCATAAATAAGTATACGGATTTTAATCAACAGTTTTGTCCCTAGTCTAGGCAATAATGCTCAAAAGTGGCGATTTTCAAAAAATAAATTTAAAATAAAAAAGTACCCGATACAGATTTTATTCTATTTTTTTATACTAACCCTTTTAGCTCCCCTTAAAGGTTTATCCATTTTTTACTGTACAGTCCCTATGTACATGACGCAATCTATCCATAATAATATTATAAATGCGAAAGTAACTCTGTCTGTCTGTCTGTCTGTCTGTCTGTCTGTTACGCTTTCACGGCCAAACCACTGAACCGATTTGGATAAAATTTGGTACAAATATAGTTTGAGACCCAAGAAAGAACATAGGATAGTTTTTATCCCGGAAATCTCACGGGAACGGGAACTATGCGGGTTTTTATTTTAGAATTTTTTCCACGCGAATGAAGTCGCGGGCACAGCTAGTATTAATCTATATTAAAATTATAAATGTGAAATTTTCGATGTTTGGATGGATTTTTGTTACTCAATCACGCAAAAACTATTGAACGGATTTGAAACAGGTAGATGATGAACTGAAAAAGTACATAGGCTACTTTTTATCCTGTAAAAATTAAGTTATTCCTGCGGGATTCACCAAAAACTTTTGTAATGCAGCGGGCTGCACACGGCAATGCGAAAGTTTGGATGTTTGGATGGATGTTTGTTATTCAATCACGCAAAAACTACTAAATGGATTTGAATGAAATTTGGTACACAGGTAGACGATGACGTAGAATAACACATATGCTACTTTTTATCCGGGTGCAATACCTTGGGATTCGCTAAAAACTTTTATAACGTTGCACGATGCAGCTAGTATAGAAAATGTATAGATTTTTTTATTTATTAATTTAAACTACGGTGTCTAAAGAAAATAGTCAATACATCCCCTAACAGTGGCAACTGAACAATATAAAAAAACCCGACGGTAAAGTTATAACCTCGGTAAAGTTCTGATCTATTCGGTGAAGCACTACAAAAAAAAATATCTCTGTTCACGCTCAATTCTCGAACATTCGATAAGGTATTCTGGCCTTGAGTGATAGATTGGGAGGGCGAAGAGCGGCGAGACAGTGAATGATTTCTTCACATTTTTTGTAAATCGCTTCTTCAAGATCTTCCGAGCGATCGAGAGATTGATGCGGGGAAATAGACATTTTGAACGAAAAGAGCAATTTTGTCCGTGTTACTTATCGCATCTGTTGATTTGATTTAATTTTTTCACGAAGTTTTCTAATATTTATTCAGTTAGCAAAGACACTCTCTAACGGGAAGAAATTTTGGTTGGTCTGATGTTAATAGTGCATCGCTTTATACATGGTAAATATATATGTTACTTTCAACCGACTTTGCAAAAGGATTAGGTTATCAATTCGGCTATATGTTTTTATATTTCTTACCTCCGAACTCGGTCATTTATGAACCGATTTTGTTTTTTTTGTGTCTGGACCCTCTCAAACAAATAAAAAAACAAAATCGGGGTTCATATACTGTATACTTTCAATGTGGCCTCATTTTTAATTGGTAAAGATGGTTTAGAGAAAGAAGATGATTTAATTTGGTAAGAATGTTAAGTTGGTTGCTGCGGTTATACTGCGTTTGAAACAATATTTATTGTGGTTTATTGTGCGATAAATAAAGAGATAGTTTTCTAAACGACTAATTCTTCACTCTATATACTAAATAGGTAGTTACTCAAGCGTCGTAGGGAACTATTGGATTTTGTAGATTAAATTATAGAAAACATAAGAGATTATATAATGTTTTTCATTTCTATGGTGGGGAAAAAATCTAAAGATAAAAAAAGATTAAAAAGTCAGAGACATGGAAACGCTAAAGCGCGTCAGCGATCGCTCTCAGTGCTAAGTGTGAGTTTTTCTTTTCGCATTCGATCGTGAGCGCGTTTGGAGTTTACTAGGAATTTGTATGTGATTTGTACACGCCACCTAGTGGTGAACGTGAGAAACCAGTTTACCACTAGGTGGCGCTGTACAAATCACATACAAACTCCTAGTAAACTCGAAACGCGCTCACGATCGAATGCGAAAAGAAAAACTCACACTTAGCACTCTGTAGTCGAATTTCGACCTTAAACTAAACAATGAAATCTCTTTTAAGACGATAGATTTTAGCTGTAAAGAACATCGGCCACAGAGCGATACATGTAAAAATCCATGTGCAATGTTTAATTTCATGAAATTAAGTTATACATAATTTTTCACGATATTTATAAGTACTTTTTGACGAACCACAAAACAGGACTGTTATTGGCAACACCATTATTTATATTTTTGATTTCGAATTATATTTTCAAACTTGTTATTAATTTACTGTATTTCTAATGCATCTATATTAAGATTATAATTGCGAAAGTTTGGATGTTTAGGTGGATAGAGGTTTGTTAATTAATCACGCAAAAACAACCTAACGGAGTTAAATGTCACTTAGAACATAGGTAGATGGTGACCTAGAATAGCACATAGGCTACTTTTTATCCCGGAAAAATTAGGTGATCCCGCGGGATTCGCCAAAAACATTTATAATGCAGCGGGCTGCACGATGTAGTTAGTAGGTATTATATAAAAAAAAATATATTATGCTTTTGCTTGTCTCTACAACGTCAATTTTGTACTCCACCGTTCGCGTATTTGTCGTAAAAATGAAGTTTTTACCTCACGTTATAAATTGTAGATATTTTGGAAAAACAAGATTTTAGTGAAAACAAAATCTAGAGAAGCGCTGTATCTAGTTACTAACTATTATTAATTATAACAGGCTTTGCTATGTCCATGAACAAAATCTGTATAAAGCAGGCTAGGCTTCCGCCTCATTGTTAAAGCAAGAGAATTGCGTAATTAAAAACCGCGGAACGTAAGCTTATTATCTGGGGTTTGTATTTTGCGAATGCTTTTGAGTTTCATTTACAGAGAATCAGATAACGAAATGCTGAAAAATTATGAATGAATTTTGTTGTCAGATACTTAGTAATTATAAATAAATTCATATTACTTTTTTGACTGGCTAGTGGCGTAGTGGTTATGGCTAAGAGTTTCAGTGTTCTATCTAAATTTTGAAAGAATCATTGGGTTTTTTCGGGTTTACTCTCAGAAACAGAAATCTCAATAGGAGTTTCGAGTCTGTCGGTGGTGAATTACCACTTCTGAGCCACTGATAAGAACATGAAATATTAATCTCGGTCAACCCAAGGTAAAAGCTACTTTTGCCAGGCTGATAAAACATGGAGACCACCATTGGCGAAGTGGCCAAAAATAAAACTATAAACCGGTTGACCAGGCCATCCCAGAAACTTTCCGCTAATTTGAGGTATTTTTCAACGCTCAAAGGAACAAAAATATAGTTGTTTACAACCAACTTACTTCATTTTTTCAGACTAATATACCGATTGATTTGAAAATCCAATCATCTATTCTCCTTAAAAAAATCAGCGTAAAATATCGCAAATTTGTTAAAAATCTGTCGAATTAATTCCAAATTTATCAATGACGAAAATTTTTGGAAAAAATGTATTTTGACATTATTTCGACATTTTTCAACCGATACCGATTATGCGGCTAGAGCATCATTTAAGGTCTCAAAAATTGCTTTCAATGTCATTATAAAGAACAAAAGCGATAATTGCTTTCAAAATATACAGCTTTTTAATAATGAAATACTGTCTTTTTTAAACTTTTAAAATTTTTTTCAGGGATAAAAAAATCTTAAGTCTGATTTTTTAATCTTTGAAAAAATCTTTGATTAGGTAGGTTTTTGCTTTATTTGAGATTATAACACCTATCTCAATTTAGCAAGAAGTTTTAGGGTTCGGTTCAGATAAGATTCAGGAACTATAAGTTTGGCCAAAGCCCAAACCCAATCGGAATGAAACGTTAATAAGTTTGGCATGAATATACTTGAAGATCATGGGTCAACTATATGCTAACTTTTATTTCAAAACTCAACCCATAAAGGACTGAAATAGGGGATGAAAGTTTGTATGCAAAACTATATCGGCAACATATTAACCCACTCGCGCATAATATAATCTACGGGCGGATGCTGCGTAGGTCAGTTCATTTATACATTTAAAAATCGCACAAATAAGTTAAAAAATGTTGTAGCCTTCTCCAAAGTTTTCCTTCTAATTAATTATTGAGACTGTATGTTTATACTATTGCTGGAAAGGAAAAAATATACTTTGGTAAAAATTTAATGATCTCGGAAGTCCTTGAAGAATAGACCGACTGCCGTTCTGCCAGGCAGGTTGTAAAAGGCGACCGATTCACTGACCGACCGTGTCACTACCATCGTGACTTTTAGATTTTAGAGTTCCGCAAGGCGTCGCCCCGGTATTTGGTACCACCGTTTTACCGATTCCTGCCGCAATAGCGTCCATACTTGTCATTGTCGTGCTCGGGTTTGGAAGGTAACGGGTACACTTATTATGTACGTGGCATTGCTATCCCGTCGCTCTAATAGCAACATGCCATTAACATCTTTACAGTATTTATATGTATATCAATGTATTAGTATCTTCGACCCATAACACAAGCAAATAATTTGCTTCAAATCAAAATCAAAATATCTTTATTTCCATATCGTTATTTAACATAGCTTGCTATGCAAGTGTTAGAATCAACCTACTAAGTATTTTACAAAAATTCTTAGTAAACTTAGTAAACAGTACACCGAGAATCCTCTATTTACCTGCGTCATACTCGGACACCGCGCGGACGCACGGATCTCGCAGCGCGCTAGCAACACAGAAATACATAGCTAAGTACAAAACAAACATAGCGGGGTGCTTAAAGAGTATAATATCCACATTTAATTTATTTTTAGATAAGTATTGGTCAAAAATTAAGCCCCTAATTTTATTATTTCATTTTAACGAGAATCGAGTACCGAGTACTCTCCTGGTATCGAAGGTAACTCACCAGTCAGTCTATATAAGTATATCGGTAAATCAAAATAGTAAATCTCTCATAAATTTAGTAATAAAAATAAGAAAATTAAATTCAGCTTCAATTGAGCATTAAAATTGAATTTAATAATCATTCATCTGTATCTCCAACAGTGTTGCGTTTGCGTAGCTAAACTCTCGATAAATCAGGCACATATCAAGTTTTGGAAAATTCATATTTTTCATGAAAAACTGGAAAGCTTATTTAGAACAATTTGCCCGCACAAAAATTGTAACGCAGGACCTCGTGCGTCTATACTAAAGTGCCTCCATGGTCTGAATAAATAAAATTATTCAAAATTACATTCATACATACATATCTTCACGCCAGATCCCTTACGGGGTAGGCAGAGAGAACCGAGTGCGTATGGCATCACAATTCTCTACTAGAAATAAAGGATTTATAGTGAATATGTAAATATAGTAAAAATTAGCATATATTTAAGTTCATTTATAAAATTAATAGAAACTTTAAAACAAAATTTCAGCAACTAAAAGATATTTTCTCAAAATAGGATATAGCGCTTCCTACTTATTGTAATTTCATTTTCTGAATATGATATTCGAATGCTGATCTAATTTGAATCTTAGCTGTAAGTTTTAAAGTTCAATACTCGTTATTGCTGTGTTATGTGTTAATTATCAGGGCGGACTCTACTATCAAATAAGCGTTTGTGTTGATTAATGACAGTATTGACACTAAGGGAATTATGAATATCGTTTTGTTGTGTGTGTAAACCATGCAATTTTCGTGTTTCTGTTGAAAATAATTTTGCTTCTCAAGTTAAACAATCACGGTGCTTACATAATACTAGTTTATTGTAACAAACTTGTATGTGCTGGTTAACTTTTTTTTTATATCATAAGATAGCAAACAAGCAGATGGGTCTCCTGATGGAAAGAGTCAACCATCGCCTATAGACACCAAAGATGTTAATGGTGCGTTGCTATCTTGTGGCGAGGTCTAATGCCACGTGCATAAGTTTACCGGCTACCTTACCCTCCAAACCGGAACACGACAGCGACAAGCACTGACGCTATTGCGGCAGGAATAGGTAAGGCGGTGGTACCAGACCCGGGCGAGACAATGCAGAACTCTACTACCTAGTAGTCACGATGGTAGTGACTCGATAGCCAATCGGTCGCCTTTTACGACCTGCCTGGCAGAACGGCAGTTGGCCTATTCTTTAAAGGAGGTCGGGACCAACACGTCGGGACTTAAACCCTTTAACTTTAACTCCTCTGTGTATCTCTGTTTCATTCATTTAAATGTTGTCTGTCATAAGTATGACAAAGATAGAAAGCTAAGGAAATAATTTTGTTTAAACGTTTTTCCATTGTTTCGGGGTCCTCTTAAAGTCAACCAAACAAAGGTCTACCAACTTTTTACTAAGCAGTTATTTAAGGACAAAATTCTCTCACGTTACGCATCGTGAACGTTTTTTGTTATAGCAAAAAAGCAGATGGCTTTCATGATAGTAAGAGCAACCGTGCTTATAGACACCAAAGATGTAAACAGTGCGTTGCTGTCCATGTGACGGAATGGCAACGCCACATGCATAAGTGTACTGACTATCTCAACCTCCAAACCGAGACAAGCATTAGACGCTATTGCGGCAGAAATAGATAAGGCAGTGTAAAGAGAGACGTCGTGGAACTGACTAGGTGGTAGACTTAGTTTCACAATAGTAGTGTCACGACACCTCCGACGCATAAGGTCGTATACAATTTTTTGGTTTAAGTTTGAGTTTATTTTTGTCATTACTCGAAAATATACAAACATTAGCGTTTCTAAAACTTGTTAGTTAAAAGTTTTTTTTTTTATTTAAATTAAAAGTAATTAAAAGTAATTTTAAATTTCAGGAATTTATAAAACGCATATAAGTTATTACGATAATGTAAAATATAGATTTTCAATAAAAAGGCGTTACGACCTTATGCACCGGTGGTGTATAATGACGCAAAGTCGTGACTTAGAAAAATAATGAAAGGTAGTAAAATATATAGCCAATCGTTCACCTTTTACGAACTGCCAGGCAGGTTGGAAGATGGTTTAATCTTTGTGGACGGTTTGGACCAACACGCGATAACATAATAAAATTAGATGTTTTGTCCGGAACATTTTTAAATGAAAAAAAATACACTTACAATCTCGGGTGCGATCTGATATTTTTTTCCATTTATACAATTTATACACAGGATATGTTAGGGATATTACTAATTCATTCTCTTTAATTGTTCCGGTTATTTTGATGTATGTGTATTTGCAAAGTATGGTAATTTTTTTCCATAATTTTAGGACAACCAAATACCGTATGTATTTTCTGTAATTAATCTATTCACAGGATGCTCAGAAAAGGGCAGCGTGAGTGAACGTAATCTTGACGTTTCCTGGGAGCTTAAAAGGGTATTCATAAATTACATCCCGCCATAGGCAATTAGCCCGTGGCTCGTGTTAGATTTATTTTGTTGTGATAACTAATATGTCTTAGAAATTTTATCTGATTTTGAAAAAAAAATCGACTAGAATTTAATCTTTTCTGTGGTTTGAAGTCAGAAATATAGCGGCCAATACTGAAGATGTGCAAGTTTTGACTCTTTACATCACCTTCGAGTGCTAGTGGTGGTATAATGAGTCTTCGAAAGTGTCATATTTGCATAATGAATGTGAAGATTCATCATGCAAATACGACTGAAGGAGATCCGTCCGGATTGTGATATAATATGAAAATACAAGGTATCAAGCACACAGTTATCAAGCTGCAGGTGCTGGTCCAAGTTTTGGTTCAGGAGGGGGGCAATCTTAGCTCATTACATCTGCCTATACATTCCAATTCCAATAATTTGAAGAATTGGACGTAACTCGGAGGGAATGGGGGAGGGCAATTCTCCCCCCCCCTCCCCCTCCCTGGATCTATGCCTGTCAAGCCAAAACAAATAAAATGTATTTTGTTTTTATCATTTGCTACTTTCTGTTAGTAAAAAATTACGTGAAGCTGATGCAATATGGTTAAAAAAATCTAAGATAAAATACATTAAACTGAATGGCTTTTAATAACTGTGACTTCACTTATTTTCTTTGTGTAATTTTCCATTATTTTCCGTACCCGTGTGCCAAATTTCATTCAAATCCGTTCAGTAGTCTTTGCGTGATTGAGTAACAAACATCCATCCAAACATCCAAACTCTCGCATTTATAATATTAATTAATTAATAATATAGTTTTAATATTTTACCTTAAGTGCCGTTCATGAAATACGTCACACTAAAACCAGCTTTTTTGACCCCCTTCTCTCCCTATTGTTACTGAGTCACACTTCCTGTGACCCCCCTAGAAATATTTTGTCCCCCCCCTTGAATATGATAATGAGCTGAGATATATATATTGCACCCGTGCGAGGTCGGTGCAGAAAATAATTTATAAAATCAAAGAAATAAACTAAAAAATATATAAAAATTAAAAATATAAAAAATAAATAAGTAGAAACAGCGCCGAATACAGTAGCCATTAACATCTCCAGAGTCCAGACACAGATGTCGTATAATAATAAATAACGATTAAACTCTGTTCCTTCCTTATTCTACTGCAGATCATCAATTATACCAGCCATTTATTTTTTATCCTTGGCCTTTTGCAGATCGAAATTGTCTCTTTATATCGTCAAGTCTTTGCGGTTCAAAAAGAGGATCAAAGGATCCATCGTTAGGCTTGATTCTGTTACAGATTGAAGACTTTATTGAAATGGAAATACGATAACTTTTATTTTGTTATGAATAAATTTTTCGCGAGTTTTTTATTCGTAGATGTAAAAATATTCGGTAATAGCGTTGGTATTCTCTTGTTCATTTAAATTGCATGCATGTTTTATTACTTCATTTAGATATAAAAAAAGAGCGAAGTCGGGTTAAATAACCAATTTCAAATGAAGTACAATCAGTTAAGCTATTGTTACATACCTAGCTTGAGAACAATAGAACATAGTTACGTTTAGAGTCACATTGTTGTGAAGGCATTCCATTAAGTTTGTCGATTTTGTTTAATGTAAACAAAAAGCAATTATCAGACAGTTCCACCACAACGGTGAATCTATTTAAACTAGTCTTTGGTTGAAAATTGAACGTAATTATAATAATGTATCATCATCACGGCCGTTACCTTTGCGGGGTTTGCAGAGTAAACCAAACGTGTACTTTCGGTTCGCCACGATTCACCGGCATAAATGAAAAATGAAAATGAAAAAATATTTATTTGCAAGAATATGAGTGTCACAAATATGAGTGTTAATAAAAATTAATTAATTTTTATTAACACTCATATTTGTGTACACTGTAAAAATTAATTAAATTACCAACATATTCTATCAATTATGGTGTACCATACACCATATTAATGGTGTGCAAATAATATTTCGGTTGATTTCCTTATAATTATTACCGGATCGGAACGCGGCCACACACTGAAGAGATCCGGCGGAAGACACTCAGGGGCTTGTTTTTTTTCTCTATTTTATATATCACAATTATTTTATGTATTACAATATTTTCAATGTATTATAATTATTTTGTGTATTACAATATTTACAAGAATTATTTCACAACAAAAAATATTTTACAATTTACAAATTATTTTGTTCAATATATAATTTACTAGGTGGTAGGGTTCTGCATTGTCTCGCCCGGGTCTGGTACCACCGCCTTACCTATTCCTGTCGCAATAGCGTCAGTGCTTGTCGCTGTCGTGTTCCAGTTTGGAGGGTAAAATAGTCGGTAAACTTAAAGGGTAAGGTAACGGAAGAAGTAATGTCAAAAACATTTTTTCGAAAAACTTTGCGTCACAAAACATTGGCCACTAGAAAGCCACTAGATTATCAAGACTGGCAATTGAATGAGTTGTTGAGATTGCCTGTACGGAAATTGAGTAATATAACGTTATGAGTGTATACATGCCCTCTTGTGTACGGTATGATGAGTTCGTAAACAAGACGGAGAAAAAGTCTTTGAACCAAAAACGAATGTTGCTATCTGTGATACTTCAATATACATATTAATTGGTAAAATACTGTACGTATTGAAGGATACTATAATAAATGGCCGTAAGCAATAAAAAAGTCAAGAAATAAATGAATGAATGAATCATTAATTCATTAATTAATTCATCATTCATTCATTCACAATAAAAATATTATATGTGCAGCGTGCAGTCCGCTTTATCATAAAAGTTTTTTCAGCGAATCCCACAGGGTCCCCTAATTTTTTTTGGGATAAAAAGTAGCCTATGTGCTATTCCAGGTCATCATCTACCTGTGTGCCAAATTTCATTCATATCCTTTTTGTAATTTTTGCGTGATTGAGTAACAAACATACATCTACCCAAACATTCATCCATTTAAACATCCAAATTTTCGAATTAATAATAATATAGATAAAAAGAGGATATTGCTTAACCACATAGAAAACCTTAATGAAACACTAATTGTGTAAATTACTAATATTCAAAAAGTATGATCAAAATGTTCCTCTTATCTTTTTCTTCTTATCACAATATTTTTTAAAAACCTATCCAACACTACTCCATGCTATGGGGTACGCAAGAAAAAAATTAATATCTCCATTTTACATGTAGAAGGGCTACCCTAAAAAATATTTTTCATGATTTTATGTTACTACTATGTTGCCGTGATTATGTCCAATTACAACTTTCTGGTACTAAGGATCTCTGAGCTATACTGCGAACGGACGGACGGACAGACGAAACTATGAGGGTAACTAGTTTACTTCAGAGCCGTAAAAAAATAAACTAACATATAAATATTGCTGGACAAATTACACGAATTGATTTAACCCCAAAGTAAGCAAATTATTTGCTTGTGTTATGGGTTTTAGTCAACGATACAAATACACAAACAGTGGCGGATTTACACATTTGCCGCCAGTAGGCTATTCAATTTTCCCGCCCCTACCGTCTTCTACAATTGTCAGGTTCTAAATTATATTTACGATCCAACAATTTAATTAAGATTTTTCTTATATCATAAAAAAGCAAACAAGCAGGCGACCCTCCTGATGGAAAGAGACAACGATCATCTTTAGACACCAAACATGTTAATTGTGGTTACTACTTGCTATCCATGTGGTAGAATGGTAATACCGTATGGATGCTTGTGGAGGTACATTAAACTAAAGGAACAAAAACTAAGCATAATTTTTTTCAGAGTCTAAAAATCTTGTTATGAATGACAGTAATTTGATTTTTGAAAAGCTGCATATTTAGAAACAATGATCGATTTTGATTTTTCAAATGGCATTCAACGCAAATTTTTGTGATCTAAAATATTTTCTAAGCTACGAAATCTATAGGTTCAAAAATGTCGAAACAATGTCAAAACACATTTTTTGACAAATTCCAAATAAATACACCGATTTTAAGCCAAAGAAAAGTTGGTTAGATTTTTAAATCAATTAAAATTATTAAGTAAGTTTCCAGTAAACAAAAAAGATTAATATTTGAAAAGCTATCACTTTTGGAAACTTGATTCGATTTTGATTTTTGAGTCTTCATTTGACATCCTTTTGTAATAAAATATTCTAATAGGCCCAAAACTTATTGGTTAAAAATCTCGAATTTTAGTCAACTAAAACGCAAGAACAGATAAACCAATTTTGATGCAATTACTACATTGGACGTAGTTTTTTGAGAAAAAAGCTGATTACATTTTGTACTCAATCCTTTAATTAATCTGGAAGTTATATTAAAAAATACTGTTTCACCAAAATTTTGTTTCAGGTTTTTTAAAATTTCTGATAAGATATTGGACAGAAATGGTTCAAATTCTCAGAATATCTAATTTAAGCAGTATCCAATTGGATGCCAACAACCGCGTTTCGATCAGTCCAGCCGTTCAAAAGTTATAAATGTTTACATAAACACTACACACACATACATACTGACGTCATCGTGAAAATATTCAGAAAAGGTTCCTAATATCCTAAAAAGAGCCTAAAAATGTTAAGATCTGGTGAAAACTTCGAAATACAAATACTTCCTTATCTAACCCTAACGAATGCCATCAATCGTGATTCATCGAGGCAGGCAGAAGTACAACAAGTACACCCACGATTAGCCGAAGATACTTGGTCCCACAAATGTGATAGGTGGCAAGACTATCGCCAACCGGACACTTTCTAACCCCGGGCAACTTCGTGTTTCTCAGAAAACTAAAAAAACCACTTTTTATGTGCCCGACCCGGGAATCGAACCCGGGACCTTATGTGGTCAACGCCAACGCTGGACCACTAGACCACAGAGGCATGAACTGGATCAAAATCTATTTATCTGTTCGAAATTTATCAATGACGTAAATTTTAGAAAAATGTTTTTTTTTCCCGACAATACTTCAACATTCTTCAACCAATTTTGTACCTAAGCAATATTTTAACGCTCAAAAAATTGCGTACAATGCCGTTCGAAGGCAATCATCGTGTTCAAAATATACAGATTTTTAAATATGAAAATACCGGCATTTTGAACAAATTTTAGATTTTGGAACTCTGAGCTGAAAAGTCTATTTTTACGTGTATTTTGCGGGCTATCAACTCCCAATTTGCGGGGTTTATAGGGATGGCCTGAAGAGTAAATCAGTTTACAGATTTTTCCACAAAAGACGGGGTGACGTTGCTAGAAGCCCACCTCATAGCAAGTGCTGAGCACCGTTTTAAAGAAGCTAAAAAAAATACAAGCACTTTTGAGAACGTAAAGAATTTTTTGTCCCTCTTCGAATTTGCCACCTCTGAAAATTTTTCTGTCTTGGGCACTATCCCCGATTGCCCCTAGTGTAAATCTAGGACTGTCTATGTACCTGGACAAAGCATTTTACACTCTTAAGTGCAAAAAACGTAAATTGTTTGCACTGTGTAATATGACTTTTAAATTGAAAATGGGTGAGTTAGATCTAATATCGATATTCGTAGATCTCAGTGATTTAAATTTTTTTCATCGATCGCGGATATAACAACCCCTCACATATATTCTCCTGTTTAAAATGTCTGGTTTTAATTCAAGCTTGCATGGTTATGATATAAAAAAAATATGTATAATAAACACCCGGACACAGAAATACAAATAACTATGCTCTTTTTTTTTATATCATAAGATAGCAAACAAGCAGATGGGTCTCCTGATGGAAAGAGTCAACCATCGCCTATAGACACCAAAGATGTTAATGGTGCGTTGCTATCTTGTGGCGAGGTCTAATGCCACATGCATAAGTTTACCGGCTACCTTACCCTCCAAACCGGAACACGACAGCGACAAGCACTGACGCTATTGCGGCAGGAATAGGTAAGGCGGTGGTACCAGACCCGGGCGAGACAATGCAGAACTCTACCACCTAGTAGCCACGATGGTAGTGACTCGATAGCCAATCGGTCGCCTTTTACGACCTGCCTGGCAGAACGGCAGTTGGCCTATTCTACAAAGGAGGCCGGGACCAACACGGCGAGAAGAGCTCATTAAACAAATGTTGATCCCTGCCGGGAATCGAGCCCGAGCCCCCTCGATTCATAGTTAGGTTCGCTAACCACTTGACCAACGGGACGGTCAGACATTAAAATTAGTAAGTGAATAATAATCTCCGTTTTTGTACACTTTTACGTGATTTTTTTTTAAATTATATGTGACAACGTAGGTATATTATATCTAACTAGCGACCTGCTATAGAGTTTATATACTAAAACCTTCCTCAAGAATCAATCTATCTATTAAAAAAACCGCATCAAAATCTGTTGAGTAGTTTTAAAGATTTAAGCATACATAGGGACATAGGGACAGACAGAGAAAGCGACTTTGTTTTAACTATGTAGTGATAAGAGAAGTAATATCAAAATCTGATCACTCTGTATAAAGTTATACATGGTCATACATTAAAATCGTGAGTGAACAATCAATCATCCCTAGTTTACGTATCCTTATGGTTGGAATTTAAAAAAGGGACCACCCTCGGGGTACCCATTCCAAAAAAGGAATTATCAAAATATACTTTGTATAAAGTTATACGTGGTCTAGCTTAAAAAAATATACCCGTCGAATTATGAACCTCCTCCATTTTGTCGTCGGTTGATAAATACAAGCTGATAATAAATATCTATAGTAGGAATGTTTGATATTCCAACCGTAGCTCTAAAGTATTTATCTTGTGACAATGTGTAGAAATGCCACAAGATCCTGTTCAAACTAAATAATTAAAGCCTACCTAATTGAGCAAATTAAATAGTCGCAGATATTATTATGTATGTATATTGGTTAGACCTGAAAATATGTGTCGGTGTAAATATGAACAAGGGCATGCTCTGTTGGTTTGGACATGTAGAGTTAGCCTGTGTTACCCCGGATCATTAACTTTTTTTATGTATCATAAGATAGCAAACAAGAAGATGGGTCTCCTGATGGAAAGAGTCAACCATCGTCTTTAGACACCATAGATGTTAACGGTGCGTTGCTATCTTGTGCCTAGGTCTAATGCTACATTCATAAGTTTACCGGCTACTTTACCCTCCAAACCGGAATACGACAGTGACAAGCACTGACGCTATTGCGGCAGGAATAGGTAAGGCGGTGGTACCAGACCCGGGCGAGACAATGCAGAACTCTACCACCTAGTAATTATTTCCATGCCAAATTTTATTAAATCTTTGAAGTGGTTAAGCGGTAAAAGCATAACAAACAAACTAAATCACTTTCGCACTTATATTAGTAAAGATAGGATGTAATTATATAAAATCTCCAGCCCGCTAAGTTCTTAAAAATATTGGTAAATCCCACGGGAACGACTTATTTTTCCGAGATAAAATGTATTACATGCGCTATTCTAGATCATCGTCTAAATGTGTGCCTAATTTCATCTAAATCAGTTTAGTCGTTTTTGCGTAAAAGAGTAACAAAAATCCATACTTCCATTCATACAATCTTTCGCATTTACAATAGCGACCTGCCCGCGGTTTCATCCGCGTAGCTTTTGTTCCCGTGGGAATATCGGAAAGGTATGTATAATAAAACCTTCCTCAAGAAGCAATCTATCTATTAAAAAACCGCATCAAAATCTGTTGCGTTGCGTTTAAAGATTTAAGCATATATAGGGACATAGGGACAGACAGAGAAAGCGACATTGTTTTCTACTATGTAGTGACTAGATATTTGACTAGACTAGATATCGAATAGATCCAATTATAGTGTCTATAGTATATATTTTTCGTAATCAAATCAAGATATGATTGTTTCTGCTAAAATATTATAGCGTCCTCAGAAGGAAGGTGTAATATAAAAAAGTGTATAAACATATTTACATTTCAGAGAAGTAGCAAAAGTTGTTTAGCTTATTACGTGAAAAAGAATCTGTAAATTCACCTCGCAGCGTATAAAAGCTAATATAAAGGTGCTTGGGCATTAGGTGTATGTGTTTTTATTTATTTTTTTAGAACGTAAACCTATTATGAGAATCATATAATATGTCATCAACCAACTGACGTCCACCGCTGAACAAAATCTCCAAATATTGCCAAATTTCTTATATTAAGCCAAGAATACATAATGCCATTCTGCCAGGTACTTTGTAAAAGGCGAAAGATGTGCTAAATTTGTAACTACCATAATGACCACAAAAATATAGAGTTTCACAATGTCTCACTGGGATCTGGTATCATATGGCTATATCTAATTCTACCGCAATAGCGTCAGTGCTTATCACTCATGTTTCGATTAAGAGTTTGAAGTAGGTGGCAAATTTATTCATGTGGCATTACATCCAACCACATGAATAGCAACGCACTTTTAACAGTTTTGGTATTTATAGGCGATGCTTGTGTATTTCTATCAGAAGAGCTATCTGCTTGTTTATCTTATAATAACAAAATAGGCATGTCACATATCACAAGTAGCACATGAAATTTCATATGAAATTAATTTTATCCCTCGCATTTGCTATTTCTCTTACTTTGGTCTGTGAAATTTCACATCCAATGAAATCTTCAAAGCGGCTAAACGGCAGCGGCGTAAACTATTAAAAATGAATATAAATTATAACTACTTATAATTTATATTCATTTTTAATAGTTTACGGTCATTTTCCGGTCGGATTATTTTATGAGTGAGTCGTTGCTAGTGAATTTTCACATGTGAAATCATTGTGATTATTTATTTTATTTTATGCAATGAAAATGAATCAATGAAATTATGCATGAGATTAAAGTCATTCCCGTGCCGAATATAAAATAATACAAGATTATCTGTTACGGCCTCTAGATAGCCTATCTTACACTGCGTCGTCAAGCGTTTGATCGCTATAGGCCACTCAAGATCTTTTTTGCTCGAACGAGCAAGTTTTTTCAGCAATACAAGTTGTAGCCTTATGTGGCTTATGTTGGCTTTATGTGCCTTGTACACAATATGTGTTAATTAATTTTTTTAAATAAAATTCGTTTAATTAAATTAAACCGAAAAAAGAATTAAATGTGCGAAGAAATTAAAGTATTTTATTTGCGCAACTTTCAAAAAAAAAAATAAGGTTTGAGTTTTTTCAAGCTAATGATTTCATTAACTAGGTATAATGAAATAATAATTTGTTAAACTCTGCAGCGACTTTTTTAATATGGCATATATTAAGAAGGCCCTGTCTGCACCTGGTGGTCGAAGGGTTAGTCTATTCGGCTCAGGTCACGGGGTTCAGTGTTCGATCTCCAGGTTGGGCCAAAGTGTTCTTGAGATTTTTTCGAAGGTTTTCTGGAAAATCAAAAGTTTCAGTAGCAGTTTAGAGGCTGACGGGTGGTGTGTTATAATTCCTGTGCCTCGGATGAGACCGTAAAGTTTTCGGTCCCTGTCATGCTAGAAATAGTCGATAATCGATCGTTCTTAAAGGTCTTGATACGTGACGCGTCCGTACATTGGTTTCGATTGGATCTAACAAGACCACACATTTATTTATGCTTTATTTCATTAGGTAATTTTAAAGCCGCGACTTTGAATCTGATTATTTTTGATCGAAGGTAAAATCAACTTTACAAAAAAAATCTTGGTAAGTTCGGTCGTCTAAGTAGATACCAGTAATGTAACATGCATTATAATTTGACGACACTAAATAGAATCAGACGTTTTTCTTCGTTTTCTTTTTCTCAATTTGTTTCTCAGGTCCTATTCTGTAATTAATTTTCGCCGTGTTGGTCTGAGCTCCTATGAAGAATAGATTAATTGCCGTTCTGCCAGGTAGGTTGTAAAAGGCAACCGATTGACTATACGTGTCACTACAATCGGGACTACTAGGTGGTAAAGTTCCGCAACGACTCGTCCGGGTATTTGGTACCACAGCCTTACCTGTTCCTGCTGCAATAACGTAGTAGTATGCTTAATGCTTATCGAAATGTATACTTTCCATCACTTGGTGAAACTGCATTTTAGAATATTACAATAAAATTAAACTAACTTATACTTCTCGTTAACAAATTATATTATTTCATAAATCCAACCGGTTTCAATTGTTTATTTATTTATTTATTTAAATTTATGCACAATTACAGTACAATGGATGACTTAATGTCCATTGGCATTCTCAACCAGCTAACCCCAAGTAATAGTGAAAAAAATTAAGGTGCAAGCTGATAATTAAAATGTAGGTATGATATTAATAATATATAATGAAAAATATATAAATCTATAGATAAGCACAAAGGTTATAATAAATATCATGTAATATATTTTTAGTTATATAATTATCAGGGATTTTTTAACATTATTGTAATATTTTACATCATTTTTAGTAGTTACAAAAGT
Organism: Apodemia mormo; assembly: GCA_036924255.1. Taxonomy (NCBI): domain Eukaryota; kingdom Metazoa; phylum Arthropoda; class Insecta; order Lepidoptera; family Riodinidae; genus Apodemia; species Apodemia mormo. Next base: position 9,626,807 of record JAUPFN010000019.1, read on the forward strand.
CTTGTAGCATTCTGTAATGCTTGTCATTTTCGTGTTCCGGTTTGAAGGGTAAGGTAGTCGATAGACATGCATGTGGCAATGACATGCCATATGGATAATAACGTACCATTAACATCTTTGGTGTCTATACGTGCTGGTTTCTCTTTCCATCAAGAGAGCTATCTGTTTTTTTTGCTGTCTAAGGATATAAAAAAAGTATTCCGTTAAATTCAACACAAGTGTAGAAACACCTTTAATATTTTCACCTTCGCGTTGTATGCTTACTCAGGATACCTTCTACTAAATAAATTACCTTTCAGACGTTTATAAATATTTATGCACGTAAACGTTAAAGTCCATCTATCAATAAAATGACTTTCACATATTCTGATTCAAAACTTTGTGTATTAAAATGGGATTATTTATCTGTTAGAACTAAGACTATTTATCAAAAATTAGCTGGCTTGCTTAGGCATTTATGTTTCACCGGTAAATAGACCGGTAGTAATTTAAACAATCATTAATTCAGGATCAATTTTCTATTGTTAATTCAAGGTCAATTTAAACAAAGTATCTTCACGCTCGTATCTCCGAAGAGTTAGGAAGAGGTACAACCAGTGCATTCACGTTTAGCCGAAGATACTTAGTCCCAAAATGTGATAGGCGGCAAGCCAATCAATCGAGCACTTAACCAACCAATCCCGGACCAACGCCGGACCATCCAAATTAGTTAAGCAGTTTATCCGTAAAAGCGTAACAGATAAATAAACAGACAGAGACACATTCACAATATTAGTATGCAAATTTGCATAAAAATTTGGTCAAAATTTGATCCAGTGTTCTTACAGTTTTACTGTCTTTAAATTTCTATCTATTATTGCTTATGGGTCTTAATAATAAATAAAGATGAAAATGTCCCTCGCTATTGGCTGTTTACATTGATAGTGGAGGGAGAGTGGGGATCGCTTAGTGTGACAAGATATGACACGAGGGGACAGAGAGACGGGGGTTTAAGAAAACGGGACGATCGCCGTTAATCCTCGCCCTAAATACCGTTATTTCGATTACTTCTTGATTATTTCTTTTATTTTATTTGACTAGCTGATGCCCGCGACTTCGTCCGCGTGGACTTTGTTTACTCCGCTCTTACTGGTCGTAGCATGATGTTATATAGCCTAAACCTTCCTCAATAAACAGGCTATTCAACTCATAAAGAATTATTCAAATCGGTTCAGCAGTTTTCGAGATTAACAAACAAACAAACTACAATTTTATAATATTATAGTATAGATTTATAAAAACCTGATTGCTATTCTATACGGGGTGCAGTCTATCTTTTGTGACGCAGCATAATCAGGGGGCTTGCAAAAAGTATAACGTTGTGTGATGATGGGGTCACACAATGGCTCTCTGAAGTAATAATGTTCTGTGCACAACGGGGAGGGGTAGAAAAGTAAAATTTCCAGGTGATGTATTTTATGAACGGCCCCTTCACAAATATATGTCAACATGTCCCTAGACAATAAATATTATTTTAGGCCGTTTATAAAATGGAACATTGGCCTTCTTCGCGGATGGTTCGTAAAAGGCAAACTGTTGGTCAAACATTTCAGTATCTTTGTGACTACAAGATACCTAATCGATTTTAGCAACACCTCGCACGGATTTTATATTACCACCTCAAACAAATAGTCTTCGTAATTATCTTCATTCGTGGAATTTATTTTTTGAAGTAAGAAACGGTCATAAATATTAGTTACTAACTAACTAATTAACTGTAAATATTAGTTGATTTGTCGTGTTTTAATAAACATAATTAAACAACACTGAATTAGACAGCCTTTTGCAATAGGTAAATGTGCGCTATAATTCTGAAGCTATTAAAAATATCATGATGTGTTAAGTTTTGCAGCCATCATCATCATCATTTTGTCATCCGGACGTTACAGATTTTTTCAATCACTTTTTTACACTAAACTAAATAAGTAATTGTCTTTTAAAAATATCGAATGCGTCAAAAGTGTTTTATTGACATGCGTGATGTGCGTAATATTTATCCGAGACGTGTGTCACCTACCTGCCTGTTATATAATACTAGCTGACTAGATATTATATGTCGTTCGCGATTGATCGAATCAAAAAACCCGGTTTCTAAAATCTGTGTGATTGATAGGGTCACTTACTTACTCGTTCAATCGCGATGATTCGCAATCCGGAGTTGCCGGTAATGGGTCGAGTCACACGTTATTCGCTGAAGTCTACGAGAAGACGAACGAATCGAATTGTTTTGTCCTCCCCGCTCGACATAGTAAACGTTTCGTTTGTTTACCAGAATAAAGCTGCTGTCTATTTTTTGTATTATATATTATTAAAGTGTATTGAATTTGGAGACCAAAAATAAAACAATTTCGGTGACATAAAATGTTTTTAAGTTTTTGTTAGGACCCGTCACGTATGCAGTCACTTCTGGAAATTAGTTTTTCAGTTAGTTATGTCGCGTCTCCAAGTGATTTTAAGTTCAAAAACGGTTATTTTATTTATCTTATTAATTGAACAGTTTGTTACAAGAATGGGCCGATATTTGACTGAAACCCGACAATCGGTCGAAATTCGACGTTTGGTCGAAATTCAACGTTTGGATAAAATTCGATGTTCAGTCAAAATTCGAAATTTGATCGAAATTTGGGCGAGCTTATCATCAAGAGAGATATCTCAGCTAACCCAAGACAGAGAAACCTTAATACATAAAACAAATGTACTGCGTTATGAAGTATAAAATAAGTGTATAATATATAATCAATTTAATTATTTTACATAAACAAAAAATCAATGAATTCAAAATTTCAACCACACAGTCCTACCTATAGTCTCGGAGTAAAATAAGCGACATACGGACGGACGAATGGACGAGGAGATGGACAGACAGACAGAAAGATATGAAGAAATTAAAAGAGTTTCCCTTTTTGGCTAGGGATTCCTAAAAAGAATTCCTATATTAAGATGTATATATAGTGAGGTAAAATACTCAATCGCTAATCAATATAAGTTGATCGAAACAAAACCAATCATTTGATTGAACTTGTTCACAACCCATGATAAGGTACATTGAAGTGTTAAACTATATCAATCAATCGATTTAACGGGTCGTAAGACCCGGGTCTTTCTGACGACAGGTCAGTATTGATACGGTTCTTTGTGATTGAACGAACGACACATGCATAGCTGACCCATGCGAAGATTTCGCACAGCGCCATCAAGCGTTTTCCAAGTAAAAATCTCTATTAAGATGTTTAATGTATCACCCACAGATGGCGTTCCGGTCGATTGTTATAAAAATTATATTTAATTAATTTTTTTATTAACAAAAAGAATTTTTTGATTTTTTCATATTTTTCGCACAAAATAGAAAACATAAGCTTCAACGGGGTATTTTTTATTTTTTTAGTGAAGTAGTTAAAGAGATCGAGTCACTCCAGGGAAAACCACCTTTTAGATATATATATATCGGTGAATCCCGCGGGAAAATCTAACTTTTCCGGGATAAAAAGTAGCCTTAGTGCTATTCCAGGTCATCATATCCCTGTGTGATACATTCTATTCAAATCCGTTCAGTGGTTTGTGCGTGATTGAGTTACAAACGTCCATCCATCCAAATATCCAAACTTTCGCATTTATAATATTAATATAGATACAGATATTTTCTTGCTCACACATAGAAAACACCTAATACTCTCTCAAGCATAAATCTATCAAATTGTTTAGGCTACATACACCTGAAAAAAAAAATGAAAAATATAATATTGTTAAATTGTGTTGTTTATGAAAGGTGATGCCCTACTCGGATGTACTTCAGTCTAGTACAGTTCGTGATATATTAGACTGTAGAATCGCAGCTTAAGAACAGTTATGCGTTACATCTGATCCGAACCCAAGAGTATTATTTTCCGGAGTAGCCGTCGAACTATTGGTCCACAGACCACATGAATACTAATAGACGCACTATTGAGATGGAAACGTGTCGTCGCGCATGTAAGGAAACGCTCCTATTACTGTAAAAATTTCATATATTTGTGGGTTATATTATATTGTGAAAAAAAGAAATAATCCATCTAGTAGTAGAGATGACAAGGTTTAAAAATTACCCTTGGACTTTCACAAGCTGATCGCTGATGTAATAGGGAGTAACTTAGGCTACTTTTATTTTAGAAATTTTTCGACGCGGACGAAGTCGCGGGCACAGCTAGTAATAATAAATAAATATTCACGGAACAAATTACACTTACTGATCTAACCTCAAAGTAAGCAAATTATTTGCTTGTGTTATGGGTGTTAGTCAACGATACTATCCGATACATAGAAATACATATATAAATACTTTTATATACATAATTAACACCCAAACCCGGAAATACAAACATGCTCTCATGTTTGTATTTCCGGGTGAATACATGCTACTCATGCTCATCACACAAATGCTTGTCCCCGTCGGGGATCGAACCCGAGCCCCGTCGATTGCGTAGTCAGGGTCGCTAACCACTCGAACAACCTCTTTAACATTTTTTATCACAGTAAAACGGTAGCAACTGATTATCAATTTCCTGTATCTTTGGAGTTCTCATATTTTCACCAAATTAAAATGGGACCACACTTGAAGTATACAACAAAAAAAGTATTTTTAAAAATCGGTTCATAAATAACAGAGTTCTGCAGTAACAAACATACAAAATATACAGTCGAACTGATATCCTCCTCCTTTTCGGAAATCGGTTGAAACGATGTAAAAGGACCATCATCCCCGTGTTGGATCCGGGCTCCTTTGAAGGATATACTAACTGCCGTTCTGACAGGCAGGTCGTAAAAGGCGACCGGTTGGCTATGCGAGTCACTACCATCGTGGCTACTAGGTGCTAGAGTTCTACATTGTCTCACTCGGGTCTGGTACGACCGCCCTACCTATTTTTGCCGCAATAGTGTCAGTGCTTGTTGCTGTCGTGTTCCGGTTTAGAGGGTTAGGTTGCCGGTAAACTTATGGATGTTGCATTCGAGCTCGCTACAAGATAGTAACAACGCGCCATTAACATCTTTGGTGTCTATCGGCGATGGTTGACTCTTTCCATCAGGAGACCCATCTGCTTCTTTGGCGTTTGCTATCTTATAATATAAAAAATATTTTTAAAAAATGCAAGGCAAGCTGCTGAAAAAAATTAGTGGTAAGTAAATAAAAAATAAATTTATACAACAAATAAATATATTTTCCATTAAGTTCCATGTATAAATTTTAAAATTATTTTTTAAATAACATTCATGACAACAATATCCTTCAATAAGTTATTTTACAATATTTCGGAAGTTGAAAACTTGAAATCACAATCTTTCTATATAATTTTATATAATAAGTAAGTTATAATTTCCATTCTATAATTAATAATAATGTGTATATAGTATACAATACGCATATAATTTGGTATATTTATGTGTAGTTACTACATTTTTGTTATGTTCTAAGTCTATTTATTTACATAGATGGTCGGTGCGGCGATTTTTTTAATATTCTAAAAAGAAAATATTTTTGTGCTCAATTATTTACTAAAACATCGAGTTATGGTCCACATGACATTTTATAATTAAGCATAGACATTAAATAGAATTTTGTAATTAAAGTTTCATTTTATTTAATTAAATGAAGCGCTAAGAGGAATACTTTACGTAATGTAATATTAGTTATATAGTAATAATAATAATAATTTTAGGACAGTTCAATTAGTAAACTTCATAAAATAGTATTCATATACTGTGATGTTTAATTTTATTTATATCTGGATAAGCATTATTAATAATTGAAAGATTACTCTCGGTGTGTGTATTTTTTATTTTATATAAGTAGTAAGAACCAATCCAAATTCATACTATTTCAAAACAATAATTTGTGCTAGACCAACTGACAATCTTTCTCACATAGTCGATAATTTTGTCAAGATCGCGATTAAATACGATTAGTTTTTATTTTTCCGTGGGATATAAACTAACAATTATAACTGTATTCACATTTTCAAGAATTAAAAAAATTCAAATCCAGATACTGAATTATTTGAATTCATTTGATTATTTTTATATTAAGATTCATCTTTAGGTGAGAAAAATAGTTTTGCGGCAGTTGCTCTGTGACTTGTAAAAAGAGAAGTCAATATTGTGTATTAGAAATGCTAAAATAATCCGTCAAATGGTCGAACATTCGGATTCGCATTTTTATGTTTATAATTATTATTTTTGTGTTATAGCACTCACCCCGTGCTTGGGAATCTGGAAAAACCTTAAAAACAACAAAGAAAAATATCGACACGCGGGATTTGAACCTGCGACCATTTCCCTAAAGCCGGGACGCTCTTCCGCTGAGCTAGTGTCGACAGGCTCGAGGCGGCGAAATTCTTCTTTGTTCTTGTTACGTATGTATAACTAGCGATCAGTATAATCGACGTAATCGATCACATGATTTTGATTTTGATTAATATGTCAAAAGTCAAGACAATAATAGTATTTACATACGTTATAGCATGTATAATAAAATGACCAAGTACAACAATGTAAAGCATGTAAGGGACGTTGCACCGCCAGCCTCATGGATTTGGGCCATGATTCTCAGATGAAAACCGTTGGGAATTTATGTTTAAGAATTTGCTTTTTTTTCTTAACTTTGTATAATATGATTTTTCTAACACTTTGAAGTGCTTTTCACAGATCAGATACATGTGCATTGAAAAAAAAAACGGATAAAAATATTTAAAATTAACAATGAATTATAAGCCAAATACCGCGTAAAATAAAAGACTGGTTTTTGAATTTGACAGGCGCGAGGAGTCCGAGAAATGTATGCTTTATATTGCGAGACGTGAAATTTAGAAAAAATCATAAAACTACAATTTCGCATTTCCTACAAAAACAGCAACTACCATCTTAAAAAAGTTGAAAAAATGCATGTTTTCTTAATTTTTTAGTACACTTCACAGTGTTCTTCACAGGTACTCGCTATATGTTGACATCGACAAATATCTCTTTTCTCATGCGCGACATATCTCACGGGTATATTCAAAGCGGGCTGAGGATTTGTGTCTGACTGTAGATCAACCTGGCTATGAGCAGAAGTCTAGCACTGATAACAATAAAATATAACAAGTAATCTTTTAATTAAATTTATTTTTATGGAACAATTACTTTTCTTTTGCTTTGTTGTCGTATTAATAATAATAATTTAATTGTTATTTTAATTCAATATCTAACACTGTTCCAAAAGTGAAATTATTTCAACAATTCGTTTTATAAAAGGTAATCTATATATTGTATAAATAAATTGTCAAAATCTTATATCAAACAAATCCAGCGCGTTTTGGAACATAATAATATTTTGTTAAATAAAAACAGTAAACACCGCAATTTGTTAAAAAATCTTATACGATATATTATGTCTTTTGGGTAATTGTGTTACTTAATTTCTAAACTGGGCAACTGATTCTACATAAAAACTACTATCTGCCTCTATTTCGTAAGCTTTTTCCTAAAATCATCTATTTTTCATAGGATCTATTGTTTTGACGTAATGTGATCAATTTAATTAATTTATCAAAACTTTTTAAATATCTATATAGTATACGGCTTGTAAAGAACGGACTACCGAAAACAGAAACTATAGTTATTGACCAAGTTCTGAGATAAAAACCGTTGGAAATTTGTGGTATTTTTTTTATTTTTTTTTTGATGATTTTTTTACTTTAAATTTGTATTATTTGATTAATTCTAATATTATAAAGTGTTTTTTTCTAAAAAAATAGTAGTATTAAAGGAAATACACAAAATGAGCAATGTATTATGTGCAACACACCGCGCAAAATAAACGACTGTTTCAAGAATTCCGCGGGCGCAACCACAGGCGCAACAATGTACGCTTTACATTGAGTGGCGTAAAAATAAGAAAGAATAACGCAAATTTTGCATTTTCCACAAAATAAGGAATTATCATCATGACAAGAACTTAAAAATGGCATGTTTTCTTAAGTTTTCGGTAGACCGCCCCTGCATAATTTCTGATTTATAATTGGTAGAAATTGAAAAGTTGATAAGCACTAATATTACAGCGGTACAATAAGAAAAAACAGTGGTTTCAAATCTGAGTAAGGCATTGTAAAACTTTTTAAAGAATTAAATATGACACTGATCTCATGGTATGTACTAATTAATTGATCACATTAAATTGATTGTTTTACAAAATGAAGGATCGTAAAAGGTTGTGCGTTATATTCGTTTATAAATTTACATTTCAAATGTACTGAAAAAAAAATTCATATATTAAATAATAGCTTACTTACTTAACTAAACGTAAAATATATTTATACGTGACGCTACTAGCATAACTGAAATATGTTTTTGGTTAGTTTTAACGGTGCATTTGTTTGTCTTTATTTGATATATATATTATATCAAATATAGACAAACATATATAAAAATCAATGCCACTTTTCGTCGTAATTTTATAACTCAAGAACGGGCTCACCTATCCAAACCAAATGTTTTGGCTTTGTTCGGACCATTTAGTAGATGTTTTTGGTGAAGTTTGCACAAAATCGGTAGAGCGGTTCTTCATTTATTACATTTTTTGTAACAAATTAATTCAATAAATGGTGATACGTAGCGAAGCACCTAACGGGCCGCTAGTATGTCTATCTATATATGTAAGGGCTCAACAAATGACGTATGGTAAAAAATTAAAAGAAAATGTATATATAACGTCCACGTTCTCTCTTAGAAATCATTTACATACAAAAACATTCATTATTTCTTGTCAAAAGTATAATTATGATGACTTTTCAAATTCCTTAATTTGAGAAACGGTTGGTTCCCCATATAAATTTCAATCTCTTGTTTCACCACCTTCGATTTTTTTTTATAAAAAGTAGCTTGTACACTGTACAGTGGACAAAGTCACCTACTTATGTATTTATTTATGCTATAGTTAACAGTTAGGATTAGGCTAGTTAGTATTAAACATATATTTCGAAATAAATAAAAATATTTTATCTCTATTTTAAAGTGAGAAGTTATGCACACTTTACAAATTTATGACAAAAATTAATAATTTTGTGATTGTACAATTTATATAATAATAAAATTTAATGCTTACATTTGGATCACATTTTCATGTTTTTATACATTTATAGAGAAACAACGTGTGCACTTCTCGGTCACTTGAATAACTACTTCAAAATTGTATTGTTTTGCCAAGAAACAAGAAAAAAAAGAAAAAAATTCTCACTTCAATCAATTGTAAGTTTGTAATAAATAAGTTCAAAAACAACTAGACTGATTTTAAAAATTATTTTATCATTAGAAAGATACGCTATCAATAAATGGCATAGGCTACTGTTTTACTTGACTTTGCAACAAGAAGTAATGATTTTGAATTACGCGAACGAAATCGGGATAAATAGCTAGTCCAATGATGAAGTGCACGCACATATTATTATGCTAATAGCGACACCTATAATTATTCAAATACATAAATGAATAAATAGTGAAATACATTTATAAATTTGCTATAATAATGGATATTTTTTTTTAATAATTCTAAATTTTCTATTTCTAAAATCAGTAAATACATATGAAAAAGCGGTAACACTTAGTAAAAATGTACATATGTTATAATAAAATCTATCTATTATTTTTTAAATTTATTGGCACATTTTTGGGTTATATATAAGGAAAAAATAAATAATGCGCATATTGTGGCAACTACCATAAACCTAAGTACATAGATTTCAGACGGTTTTTTAAATTTTATATTTTGAATTTTATTAATTATTTGTCTTAAGTTGTTCAATAATCAAAATAATATTTAATTTACGATAAACCTAATAGCATAAATTTATAAAAAATATTTTTATTTGAATTATACGATTATTTCAAAAATTTCAATATGAAAATTATTTAAAATAAAATATTTCAAACTACCAAGAAACAAAATAATTTTATGTATACGCTAACAGACTACTAAGCAATCACTCATGCTTGTTTATATCGTAAAAATAGCATAAATGTAAAATAACCATTTCAAAATATTGACTGTGACTTTTAAAGGAACTAAAGTCACAGATTTACAAAGAATATAAAATGGACACCCGTAGAAGTGTTTAAATTACCTGCAGCTCTATGGAAATCTCAGTGAGCATCTTTATCTAATTATTTCCTAAAACGATGGGTAATTCACAGAGCGAAACTATTATCAGTGAGGTGAAAATAAATTATATTCTATATATACAATGCTATATAGTAGGGCTACCATAAGTTTGGAATTTTATTTTATTGAATACTTTTTTGTATGTTGTATTATTCTAAGTCATCCTGGTATATCAGCTGCAAAATTTTCGAAGCAACCGATATTTCCATATCAAAACCCTTGTTACATCATTAGTTAAGAACCTCTATACGTATGTAATAACATACTCTTTCATCAGGTCACATAAAACTGAATAGTAATATAAAATAGTTAATGGTCATAAGGAAAAATAAAATTATTATATAATGAGAACATTGCTTAAATACAAGGTTAACGTTAACGAAATAAGTGTAGTAATAGTCCAAAAGGTATGGTTACCGCACGTTGTAATAATGAGCCTAGTCGCGAGTTCGGTAAATTTCTATGAATTTCTATGAAATGTCTGTATTCGTAATTTTTATTAGATAATAAGGGCTGAAGTTAAGTACCTATTTTTTACATATTCGGTATCTTACTAGAGTACCCTCCTTGTATATACTGTACAATTTTTTACCAATTTGTATATCTCAGTTTACTTTTTTTTATACACATAAACGCATACTTTCTTGGCAATTGGAAATGATCCTTCTATTCTCCTTTTAGAATAATTATTTTTTAGTGTATTTCGAACCACATGAAGAAAAAGGAAAATTTCACTATTAACAATAGAATTAACACTTTTGTTTTATAATTCTTTGACAATTTTTATAATAAAACAAAAAATGTATAATAGTTGTAGTTTATAAAATTATATTATATAAAATTAATAAATTACGGCCCTGAAGATGCAGTAAAAAGCAAAACCCGTTTCAATATAAATCAATTAAAAAGTGTTTTGTGAAACAGTACAAGTATATTTAAGTGTAAGTGTACATAATTACAAATGGAGGCACACCAAGTAACGACGAAAAAAGTATAAAACTTATGTTAAATAAATAAAACAATTTTCAAATAACATTTTAAGTATGACACTGCAGCCACCACATTACGTGCATTTTTATGTTTTCGTAAAATATACGCATATTTATATAACATCAAAACATAGACTACACCGACTCATTTGCAACACACAATATACATGTAAATATTCATAAAGAATTTGCTGTAATACATTACAAATATAAACAATACAGCAATGAAATTGGAATATACTACACAAAGTTTAACAACATTGACTAACAGCAAAATATGAAACAAAATACGTCATACAATATATCCTTATATTCGACGTATACGCACATGGGGTAAATAAAATATTTTAATTATATAGGCTCAATTAATTAAAAATACTTTAATATTCACATTTTATAAACAAAAAGTAAGTACAGTTGCGGAGAATTAGTTTATAGCTTACAATAAAATTTCAATAAAATGAAGTCGAGTTGTTAGCGAATCTAACGACAAAGGGTTTAATTCCAACAGGGACAAACATTTCTGTGATGAATATATCTATGTTTGTATGTGTTTCTAGGTCTGGGTGTGTATTACGTATGTAACATTATTTATATATGTGTAATAGTATCGTTGACTAACACCCATAATACAAGCAAATGATTTTCTTACTTTGGGGTTAGATCAATTTGTGTAATTTATGCACCGATATTATTATTACAAAATGTTTATACATACACAGAACAATAATTAATATATATATATAGCGACCGCCCCGTTGGTTGAGTGGTTAGCGACCTACGAGCGAGCGACTACGCGATCGACAGGGCTCGGGTTCGATCCCGACGGGGACAAATATTTGTGTGATGAGCATCAATGTTTGTATTTCCAGGTTTGGGTGTTTATTAAATATATTCTTGTATTTATATATGTATTATTTCTATGTATTAGTATCATTGACTAACACCCATAACACAAGCAAATAATTTGCTTACTTTGGGGTTAGATCAGTAAGTGTAGTTTGTATCGTGAATATTTATTTATTATTTATAGACCTAGCATATCTTGCCAGTATTATTGTAATATTATTATATGAACATTAATAAAAACTCACCACCTTGAAAAGGACGTCATGTGACCGAAATTAACATTTACATAATTGTGGTAATCATCAATAGAAATAATAGATATATTATATCGAAATTTCATAATATTTAGTTATTGCACGTGGCATGAGACTTGACAACTTTAACTATTAACTAATATCAACTACTATGAAGTTTATGTTTGAGACATTTCTCCTAGTGAACGCACAATATTGACAAGCTTTAGTCCAATGGACAATTCCCCAGCAACTGTAGCTATATTAAAATGACAGTTTGTTTTCATTTTAACCATTGAGCCAAACTATGCTATTTATAGCTCAATGATTTTAACATACACGTCATTTGAAACTAACATATAACAGCGAAGGTAACGCTAAAGCATTATAAAAGAATGCGAGTTAACCGCAAAGGATATTATAGGACATAAATTCAAATAATCATTCTTATAATTATAGCTCACAATGGTGCACCCATTGTGAGTAGGATGATTAACAATATAATATGAATTTAGCTAAATGATGACCCTGTGTCAGTCGTGGACTGTAACCGAGACTATGCCGGTCCACGGCCAGTCTCGAGATCACTTTCTATGAAATTTAGAATCTACGCTCTATGTACGTATAGGATTTTTGTGTTTCACAAATAAATATCATACTAATGTAAATCTTAATAATTATTTATCCGAAACAATTGTATATTATAAAATATGTTAAGTCCGATAGTGATGGTTGTTTGCCGAGACAAAAATGTATAGTCCATACATTTGATATTTTATATTAACGTGTGGTTAACAGAATTTCTACGTTTTAAAATGGCTAACTTATATTTAGTTTCAGATAAATATTTTTATACCAATAAATACAATAATTATACTATATTAATGTTATTACAAGACATATAGTTTTCTCTTGAATTTATAAACTTTTAGAACTTATTTGTGAAATAAAAAATCCAATTTCGTCTTAGGCACAGCCTACATTAACGATAATACGACGCTTATAATAATCGAAGGAATCAATTTTAATACAATAACACTAAAGTTAGAATTTTGGCAGTTACCGTTTGGTAATAGGCGAAGACTAGGGTTGAAGGTATCAACTGACTGAATAATCACTGATATCATAGAAGCCTCTAAACTATACCTACACTTGAGCCCCTCTCTCAGTGATTATTTTGTCGACTGATCAGAAGTTTAAAATGTAAATAATTGCCAAACTGTAATATAATGATCTGGACACGTGGCAAATAATGTATACTGTTTTTATGATCAGTCAAGAATTTAGTAGCATGAATTTTAAAAGGCAAAAAAGGTGCTGCGAATGCTGTCTGTGATCATTTTATTATACCTAATTTTTTTCCAGTTTGTGGTCCAATTTGCCGGGATAGCTAGTTTTTACTTTTTTGAAAAAAATGTTTGTGTTAATACATGCTTTTTTATATAGTGGGACAATTAAAAGAAAAATAAGACATTAAAATTAATAAATAGGTCAAACGAAATTAAGATATTTATTTTACAAATTTTCGCGAAATGTACCATAACTGCTTTGATTAGCGTAGCGTAGTGTAAGAAATGAGACTATATATATATATATATATATATATATATATATATATATATATATATATATATATATATATATATATATATATATATATATATATATATATATATATATATATATATATATATATATGTTGTATATATATAAACTTAAAAGTGATTGTGTAATACATAAAATTTAAATTACATTTGTGAAACAGTACAAGTGTTTATATTAAAAAGTCAATATGATGCAGTTTCACCAAGTGCCAACGATGGAAAGTATAAATTATATTAAACCATTTTCTTTCGAAAAAAAAAAAACGAAATTTCGTGTAATATTACATCGAGTGACTGCATTAATTCTAAACATAGTCTGTCGAAAAAAAAACTCTTGCTCGTTCAAATCGTTTCAATCTCTCGTAGAGTATTATATTCTTTGATTTTAATACTTCATAGTGGTGGAGTTTAAATCCTTAAAATTACTTTTTTATGCGTTTGGCGTATTAATCTGTAAGCAAACTTTAATTATATTCAAGATTAGTTCAAGGTCTAACAGTTTAGATATTAATTTTGTCGCAAAATCAACGAATTAAACGTATTTTCTTCAACGACCGTTTTGATACTACCATGGCACTGGAAAAGATGGTACCCATTTGTATTTAATTCCGTAAATTTTTAGTGTTGTGATGTGAATATGAAATATCTTATACAACAATACTAATATTTTTAACGTAGCTGTAAAATTGACTCAGAAATAAATTATTTAAAAGTGACGCAAAAAATTGGGTATCAGTTAAAAATAAAAGTTAAAAATTAATATGTTTGTAAATAAATACTTTTGTACTACAGTATATTATGTTGATTACTTTTTTATCGTATGTATATGTTTACCAACCATATACAATAAATAAAAAAAGAATAGGTAGACAGCATATTTTTTTAAGGTTCAAGTTCACTGATTTAATTTTGTAGTTGAGACCACTTAAGTTAAGCAATTCTCACACTGATCCATTAAAGTATTCAAGACCTATTAAAACTATTAAAGATGTACGTATGTAAAACCTATTAAAAATGCACGGTTTACAGTATGGAATTCAATCCAAACACCATTAAATCACTTTTCACGACTGCGGTCCTATTTAAAAAGCCCTGACGATGCTTTAATAGGCGAAACCGGTTGGCTTTAAACTTAAAAGTGATTGTGTAATACATAAAATTTAAATTACATTTGTGAAATAGTATAAGTGTTTATATTAAAAAATTGAAACGGTTTAAATAACAACGAGTATAGAATTAAGGAGGATAAATACAGAAAATAATGTTTTTTTAGCTGTGTACCCTATAAGTCGGCATAGCTCTTGTAGTAGCAATTTGACTTTTACGCAACATTACCGTTAGATACTCCAAAAATTAATAGCGGAAGATTTTGCGGAAATTTGTGAATTAAATACCTTAATTTCGTCTTTTAATTATGGATTTCCGCAAAGTAATTACTGAATCTATAAAAGTTTTTTTTTATATTTTACAGATTTCAGGCGTTATTTTGCGGAAACCCATAACTCAACAAAGAAAACAATTGAATTTGCCAACTTCCGCGTAATTTCACTTGTCTCTGCGATACCATACAGAAAAATAAAAAAGACGGCGTAAGAAATTGAATAAAATCATCTTAGGTTTAATAAATAAAGAAGACCATATTATGTATACAGTACCCGGCGATAAATATTGCACATCGACCTTTGGAAAGAGACAATCGGCTAATTTCGGCTTCGTAGAGCGTTATCTCTGTCGCACAAAATACAAACAGTCCGGTACCTATTAGGAGCTGTAAAACAAGTATGATTTGCTTCTTTTGATATTTTTATTCTTTGTATAAAATACACTAATTTTTCTATAAGTGATGGCTTTAGGTTGGGGTAAAATAAAATAAAAAAACATTTTTACATTATGTTTACGTATTTAATTATTTTGGAACATTACAGCTTTAGTGTACATAATAAACACCATTATACCTATTGCTAAAATGAGATATTGCAATAAAAATAATAATAATTCTAATTCTCAATTACTTCAATTTCACTATCTGTGCTCTCAAAGAGGTCAATATCACTGTCACTATCAGCCGTATTTATTACTAATCTATCAGTGTAATTGTCTAAACTGTGTTGAATGCTTCTATATTGATTCTCACATTTGATTGCATGATCGCAAACCTTTTTCCACTCTTCAGCGCCGATCATGTTTACTTTTTCAGTCAATAATGTTTTTACTGTAGTTAAGTTCATACCCACATTTCTAGAGGCTACATAGCCCTTCAGTTGAGACCATATATTTTCAATTGGAAAACTCTGTATACCTCTCCTTGTGCTGACATATAATAGCGTAAATCTGGGTTTTTGTTAATTTTGGATCAACTGGAATTTCATGTCTGTTTAACCAGTTGATCATTTCCCGTTTAATGGTGTTTGAGTTGGGGGGTCTCAAACGTTAGTTAGACCACGGACACTATAGGTGACTATCACAATGAAATGAATAACGATAACTATGAGAAATGGCTGGTTAACCAATTAATCCCAAATAGACCCAGTGATTCTGTTCTAGTTATCGACAACGCACCCTATCACAAAAAGTATGTTGAGAGACCCCCCAACTCAAACACCATTAAACGGGAAATGATCAACTGGTTAAACAGACATGAAATTCCAGTTGATCCAAAATTAACAAAAACCCAGATTTACGCTATTATATGTCAGCACAAGGAGAGGTATACAGAGTTTTCTGTGGACAAAATACTTGCCGAACATGGGCACACTGTGTTGCGATTGCCACCATATCATCCGGATTTTAATCCAATTGAAAATATATGGTCTCAACTGAAAGGCTATGTAGCCTCTAGAAATGTGGGTATGAACTTAACTACAGTAAAAACATTATTGACTGAAAAAGTAAACATGATCGGCGCTGAAGAGTGGAAAAAGGTTTGCGATCATGCAATCAAATGTGAGAATGAATATAGAAGCATTCAACACAGTTTAGACAATTACACTGATAGATTAGTAATAAATACGGCTGATAGTGACAGTGATATTGACCTCTTTGAGAGCACAGATAGTGAAATGGAAGTAATTGAGAATTAGAATTATTATTATTTTTATTGCAATGTCTCATTTTAGCAATAGGTATAATGGTGTTTATTATGTACACTAAAGCTGTAATGTTCCAAAATAATTAAATACGTAAACATAATGTAAAAATGTTTTTTTATTTTATTTTACCCCAACCTAAAGCCATCACTTATAGAAAAATTAGTGTATTTTATACAAAGAATAAAAATATCAAAAGAAGCAAATCATACTTGTTTTAACAGCTCCTAATAGGTACCGGACTGTTTGTATTTTGTGCGACAGAGATAACGCTCTACGAAGCCGAAATTAGCCGATTGTCTCTTTCCAAAGGTCGATGTGCAATATTTATCGCCGGGTACTGTACCATACTTTCCATAAAGTGTGGTGGACTGCGTTTGAATGCAAGGAATGATTTTTGGTATGACCATTTTCATTTATATTCCTTAAAACTTTTAATATTTATGGTGAAAGGAAATGAAGAATCAGCAAGAAGGAAATATTTCACTGTGAATTATTTAATTCACTGATTCTATAAATATATTTCACAAATGTTTTTAATGATATTTTAGTTAGTCTATTATTTTCAATTCTATATGAATGAAAAAAATCTTATCTATATATATAAAATAATGCCACTGTTCGTTGCAATTTTATAACTCAAGAACGGGCTCACTTTTCCAAGCCAAATGTTTAGGCTTTGTTCTGACTATTTAGTAGTTGGTTTATGTGAAGTTTGCACAAAGTCGGTAGAGTGGTTCATCATTTATCACATTTTTTGTAACTAATGAATTCAATAAATGGCGATGCGTAGCGAAGCACGTAACGGGCTGCTAGAATTTTTAGATAATTTTGTAGCTTATCGTTCTTTGACGATTATACTACAAATGATACTTTTTGAACTTTATATTCATGAGAATTGTGAAATTGGTCCATCATTCGAATGTAGGTACTTAATGAGAGCATAAATGATGCCATTTTTCTATGAAACGTTATATTACATCTTAGAGGTTTTACAGTTTATACACATACCAATCCCAATCTATAGATTATTCGCACATAGACAAAAAAATTATAAGTATTAAATTTGTATAATTTTCTTCATATGAATACTGTTTCTTTTGGTATCTGATAATATTAGTTATCTATAAATATTAACGAATGTTTGAGAAATCGAAACAAAATTTAATTGAAACAAAACAAAAAAAAAGTTTTAGTGCGCTTACTCACACAGGATTTTTAAAGACAATTATGGAATTTATTTGGTATGATTAAAACTTTGTGTTCCTAAGTTAAAAGAAGCCACTGTGTCCATAGATCAAGAATTAAGAACGGCAAATATAGTATCTTAAGGGCGCGCGTGCGGCGGCGAAAAGGCACGGCATGGGGAATGCGGCGACTGCGGCGCGGCGCGGGCGCCGGCGCCGCGCGCGCTCTCAGAGCGGAAAGCACCGCGCTGCACGACGCGGTTCACTCGCACCGCGCTTACGACGAATTCCACCGTCTCCCACTTGAGCATCACCACTCTCTTCATCACCCCCACCACACAGCCTTGCTGGTTCAATCGGCTCTAATTTATGCATTGATGGTCGACTAGATAACCTTGCCCCTTGAGGCTCATGTGCCGAAGGTGACTGTGGATTTTCTATTTCAATTGTCTCTAGCTCAATTGTTTCCAACTTCTGATCGATCTTTTCAATAACACTAGGTGGCTCATCAGTTATTGTTGTTTCAGCGAGGGTTGAGTCAGCAGCTGCAGAATCTGCTCTTAGTGATTCCCGTGCAGTGAGATATTTACGTGTATCAGTAGAAGATGGTGAAGTTTCAATTTGACGGCGCTCAGGTGTAGCAAAAACCGAGTCTGATGCCCAACTACGAGAATCAGAATTTTGTCGTAGTGTGTCGTCGATATCGCTCCGTTGTGACGTTCGACGACTTGCACGTGGACTCTCATCATCGATTGCACGAAAATCAAGTGAACTTAAATCGAACGGCCCGCATCGTTTTTTTGAACTGTCTCGTCGAAATGATGGTCTTTGGGAGGAAAATGCTGCGTCATATAATTCGCAGATACTAGTACGATCGGAGTAGGGCTCTTCGTATAATGTAAGATTGCGAGTTTCAGTGGCATCTGATGGAGTTTCATCTCGATTTGATGTTACTTCACTGCGTTCTGATATATCAAATGTAAAACGGGCTTCGAATCTGTCAGGACTAAGAAGGGGAGCTGATCGAGAGCAATCATTTGCATTTGCTGTTTCTGCGTCAAGTGGAAGAGGACGTATTGTTCGTCTTGGTGACACTTCTTCTGAATCAGTAGATCGATCTGAACGCGGAGTTTGATATATATGTCGCCGAGTCAGAACAGGTTGTGAACCACAAGGGATCCGCTTGCAACACCCTCTTTCATGTCGTACATCTGAGCCACTGCTGCCAGTCGATTTTGAATGAGGTGGCTTACGATCTCTTCGCCTATCTTCCTCACGTCCATACAAAGAAGTAAAATCTTCAGAACAAAATTTTTCAAACAATTCCTGAGAACTTAGTCTTGTAGATCCAGTAGCATTGTAAAATGCCTCGGTTGGCGATCTATCCATTCTATCATATAAAGCGCTAGAACTCGCGCGTTTAGATTTATCCATTAAGCCTAGCTTATATATTTTAGGAAGACGGCGTTCAAATACACCTTGAGAATGTGCACGAGATGGCGCTCGGAGTGTATGCGGACCATCACGTCTATCTAGTACGCGGTCAGCGGAAATACCGCGTACATGCGAATTTCTTTCAAGCGGAACGTCAGCGGGAGGAGAAATGGCGAACTCTGGTTCTTGTTCATCATCGTCAGGCGTATCAGCCGAAGGTCCAGACCGCTCAAGAGAACGCTGGCATTCGCATTCCACATGTTCATCACTTACATCACCCTCGTCGAAGGAAGGTGCGCGAGGTCCATGTCCAAAGACACGACGTCGTTCTTCAGCAGCGCCGTCATCGTCCTCGAGGCGAATGGAACGACGAAGTGGAGGACGATCGCGGCGAGGACGCCTTGGAGCCTCCATGGTAACTGCATGGGGAAGCGGTGGGCGGGTTGTGTTAGGCATTATGCGGTCTAAAGAAAGACCTCGACGAGGTCGTGTTGGCCTTGTTTGTTGGCGTTTAGCATCTTTTGGTAAAGCAGATGGACTTGTCTCCTCTGGTGTTGTCGGTAAAGCAGCGCCGCGCCCAAATTCAATGAACCAGAGCTCGTCCTTAAGTTCGCACTCTCACTTCTTTTCATTCATATCTTTATTTAAATAATGCAACACGTAGTGGAGTACTAGATCGTAGCAGTATTTATATTCAGTCTGCAACAAACAGGACTTTATTATACTACATATAAAGAATGACGTATAGTAATAGTTTGGTTTTTAATTGGAATAGTGTAAAAGTATTTATATATCTTATTTTTAAAAGAATTATATATTATTATCATAATTATTTTAAAATAGAAATATTTTAATAGTTCCCTGTTTTTAGATTAAAAGTAACAGGCGTCCCCTTACATTCTATCGTCTATGTAGCGATAGGCGTCTATGTAGCGATTTGACTATTTGAATTAGATATATAGTCTGTGGCTTGAATCAAATGACTTTTACATGAAACGGTTAACGTAACATAAACATTAATAAAAGTTGATTGGTAAAAATTGTACATCCTGAAGGACTCGGAAGGGAAGGAAGGGCGTTCAGTACTCGATTTTGGTAACGAATTATCCAATATTTTTTATATTGTACGGACACCCGTGCTTATACATCGAAGTTCATTAATTACGAAAGCAATTTGCCTACGCGGCAGATTTAAGTCAAGGCGTGCACTTGACGCCCGCACGGTGATAATAAGTTTATTTCGAATAACATTACACTAATTTCGTTGAAGTTTACCACAGACAAATTGAGTACTACTAGACACGCCATTGGGTAGAAAATGTTCCTATTACTGTCAAAAATTTCGTACATTTGTAGAGGTATTATATCGTAAAAAATAGAAATGAACCAAGTTGTACTGTTTTAGCGTACCAAATAAGATGACAAGGTTTAAAAATTACCCTTGAAGTAATTTTATTTCATCGATGAGTATAATAACTCTGTATTTCTGTATGTAAGTGCAAGCTATACTGACAAACTAAGAAATTGTCTTGAAAAGCATATCCATTTAATCCGTGAGGTTTACTATGAAGCTAAGAAATGTTCTCTTTATATTTTATTTTTATTTGTATTACATCAACTTTCTAGTCCCTCAATATGTATAGTGTTTTACCAATCAGCCTGTATATTCAGCCAATAAAAAAATAATTATAGTATTTGCATAATTATATAATAATTTTAAAATGAACAAAAATTTGTAATATAAAATATCACAACGAAATTCGTTCACGAGAAAGTGAAAGTTGTGGATAATTATAAAATAGCATACCATGTTTTCGACGAGTTGTGGTCGGTGTCGCCTGACAGTTTTGACTGCTTGAAAAACGTCCACTTCACCATGTTGTATCACTTGTTCTATACATGCATTGGCAGCACAGTATACACCCGCTCGACTTCTTCCATCTCTGTAAAAATATTATGAACTTAGATTTGTTAATAGATAGTTGGCCCAGGCCTCTTGTAATTAAAATACAGGCAGCTCGCAAGTTGCAGTGAAACGTGCGTTGAGTACATAATTTATGTGTTACTGCCCTTGCTTTTGGCGTGGAAGAAAGTGTGGTGGAAGTGGATGGACTATTGCGCCGCAGTGATCTTCTCTAATTTCAGACTTTGGATAAGTTTGCCCTATTCCTTACACTACCTTTCATTTCATTTGCATCACAGCAGTTCCATATAAGGTTTCGCGGAAAGGCCCTAGGGGTATAAGCAGGGTGATTTTGTCCTTGAAAGATATCGGGACGATACTGGGAGGATTTTTAGGTACTAACAAGATAATAAGATCCTGAGAGTTTCAGACCTCGAACTCAAGTAGGTTTCGAGAAAAACCAAAATATGTAATAATCAGAAAAAATAGATTTTTCTCAAGAACACGTGAATCGATTGATCTGAATTTTGGATATGTTTTGGGGGCTGATGGTACCTTCTAGGAAAAAAATTAAGAGCTATATCGGTTGATAAAAACCTCAAAAAATGGCATTTTAATTTTAATTTCGATTTTTAACCATGATACGAATTTAGTAAAATTACGAAACCATTTTTTTTGGATTTCTCATTCATTTTTCTATGAACTTATGTACTTCTAAGATTAAAAAAAATAAAAACCAATTTTGACGTGGATTTCGGCTTTATTTATGTTTGTTTTGAGCTTCAACCTTGATTTGTTGTTTATATATGTTTTATTAGTCATATTTAAAATATTTATTCTTATACTTAGAACAACAGTCATTTTTTTCTGCCTTAAGTCTAAAGTTAAATCTTCTAATATCAAAGGATATTAACAAATTATATAAAAAATGTCTTAACATAACTTTTATTGTACTAGTACATTGTTTTATATTTTCAAAATCATTCAGTTTTTTACTGCTTTTTTAATATAAATGTATGTGGTTACCAGCTAGTGATACTGGTGGCAGAGAAAGACCTAGTAGCAGACAATAATTGTAATCAATGAGCAAGGATTCAATGTTTGTATAACCTAAAGTGTTACAAGAAAATTGGCGCGACCGGTAAAGCTGTAACAGCCCATAAGGCTAGCAGTAATTGAGACATTCCGGAAAAAAAAATGTTTATATCCACAACTATGTATATTCGTAGCTTGTGACTTTACCTGACAATCCTAGGTTACGTAAAAACGAGCGATATTCATTATTAGGTAAAATTAGGCAAATTAGGCAAAAGAGATCACTATTCTAGCCAAATTCAATTAAACTCGAGAATGGCGGTGAACCTGAACATCTATTGACGTTCGGCTTACCCTGCTTATCCATAAAGGGAACAGAAGTTATGGTATTAATTTTATTTTTTACTAGCTGCTGCGTGCAGCCCGCTGCATTACCTATACATTTTTTTTGGTGAATCCCGCAGGATTGCCTAATTTTTCCGGGACAAAATGTAGCCTATGTGCTATTTCAGGTTATTATCTAGCTGTGTGCCAAATTTCATTTAAATCCCTTCAGTAGTTTTTGCGTGATTGAGGAACAAACATAAACATCAATCCAAACATCCAAACTTTCGCATTTATAATATTAATATAGATATATAAAGTCTGCTCGATAACAAAGCATATTATACATACATCCCAAGAGTTTTCAGTTTGTTTTAAACTTTAAACTAAAAAGGAATATCTTACTTTGTCATCGCAAAGTATGAGAATGTTACGTTAGAACTTATAACAAAATTCTTTCGAAGTCCACTTTTTCCAATAAATTCTTATGTTTTTTAACCACTGACGAAAATTCTTTGAATAAGTTTGCATGGAATGGTGCATACGAAGGATATCTTGAATCAACGCACAATAGCCTTAGTACTCATATTAGGTGCCATAACTTAGGTTTTGTCTTAGATACTGTTTCAAAAAGCATTTCAATCGATTATGTTATTTTAAAAGCTAATCAAAAACTTATCGTCAAATTAAATTTATTTTTTGTCATTTTTATAGTAATGACAATCTTTGTTTTTGAAAACCATTTCTGTATCCGCACTAAGTGCTACTTTAGGCCATTGAACGTATGATTGAAGATGTTATAAAATAAATGTATTGATAGTATCGAAATTTTTTATTCGGTGCCTTCACAATAGATCAAGCACTTTTATTCAATACTTGAGTGAAAGTTGGAGACTTAAATGAAAATTACCATAGTCAAAATATAGGATTTGAAGTTTCTGAAATCCTGAAAATTTTACATTCAAGCTTTAAAATTAATTGGTCAGCTCCAAAAAATCATTCGCTTACTCGTATGAAGAAAATTTTCGAGTTACCAACCATTAAATATACTTTTTAACTTTAAATGAAGTTAGTTTATGAAACATCGTAAGGAACCAAGATTTTGCTTTAATTAAAAATCTCATTAAGTGAAGAATTATATACTGGGAATAAAAGTTGAAATCATATTTGTTTTTGAGTATCTATCTTATTTTATCATAAGATAAAATAAAGGGACAAAAAACGTAACGTTTGGCCTATGCTTCAAAGGAGCCCGAGACCAACCGTTCCATCTTAGGCCGCATCTAAGCTTACCATCAGGCGAGATCGTGGTCAAGCGCTTCCCTATCGATTAAAAAAGATGGCAAAAAAGAGATGGCTCTTCTGATGGAAACATAAACCACAGCCTATAGACACCATAGATGTTAATGATGCGTTGCTGTCCATGTGGCTGGATAGAAACACAAACTCCTCTATGTGCAACATAACGAACAAAGTCGCAAGCAAAGTTAATATCATTTTAGTCCTCGTCCATGTACTAGTAATATTTTAAATGCGAATGTATGTTTAGATGGTTATATGGGTGTTTGTTACTATCTCATGCAAAAACGGGCGAATGATTTGGATGAAATTCGGCACACATATCGGTGATTTTGTTTTTATTACGAGTATTATAAGATAGGAAACTAGCAAATGGATTTCCTGATGAAAAGAATCCACCATCGCCTATAGACACCGTAGAAGATAATGGTGCGTTGCTATCTTGTGGCGAGGTCTATTGCCATATGCATAAGTTTACCGGCTACCTTACACGGCAGTCTCAATCACTGACTATTGCGGCAGGAATTGGTAAGGCGGTGGTACCAGACCCGGGCGAGACCATGAAGAACTCTACCACGTAGTAGCTACGATGGTAGTGACTCGCATAGCCAATCAGTCGCCTTCTTAACATACTACGCAATGTAACGAGTAACGTGCTAGACCGTAGACGCCAGACGTTATAACATATTTTATAGCGTTATAGCGCTTAGTCATCGCTCGCTGTATGACGCTGTGATGAGTCACGCGCTACCTCGGCCGGCTCGCGCGATCAGTGTTCCAGTTACACGTTATAATGTAGTCTATAACGTAGCGCGCTAGAAAAATATAGTTTATAATCTATAACGCGCTATCATAAAATAGTTTAATTGAACAATACTAGTATTAATATATAGATGTATAATGTAATCTTCACTTACGGTGAAACAACGCAAACAGGTCCATAGTCAGTCCGCTGTCGCCACCGCTCGACCATGTTCATCAATTCCACCAAGGAGTTCGTCGACGATGGAACTTTGTGTCCCATTGGCCAACACGTCAGTTGGAATAGTTGGACGGTTTTCGGAGGCGCTTTCACACCCGCCATCAATTCAGTTAGAGACACGATCTGTAACATAAATTTTAATGTACTATTAATAGGTATACTAAAGTTGCTATGCTAAGCAGATCGTGTTCCATTTCGTTAGCACTGTCTCCAGCGCTGAAATAACAATAAATCGTCTAACCAAAGTTAGAAGTAAGTAGCGCTGCAGCGTATAATGGAGTATGACATATGCAGACATATGCATCCGTAGTATAGTAACCGCCGAGAATTTCATGGCGCTTACGCGTTTCATTCAACGAACTCTGACGTAGGTGCAGTCCATCAGCTGCACTATGTAGCACAAGCGGCGTTGCGCATGCCTTGTCTAGTACGTTAATACATAGAAGTCTTTGGTCACAACCGAATGTTTCCTAGTATACCTATATGAAATAATTAAGGTCCGTCCAAAATAGGTGAACACATTTTAACACAATGTTCAAGTACGTCTACCCGAATATTGGCCTGTACGTAAACGAAATAGAGTGGAATGTCCAGTAGCAAGTTTATTAAAGATAGGTACTTGTTTACTTCAACTGATACGAGTTTATTGTAATGTTAAAATTTATGTTATGAAATGTAGCTTGAAGCTTCGTTAAAAAACCAATCAATGCCTAATTTGTGAAGTGTGCAACATCCACACAAACCTACAACGAGGTTTAAGGATGTTGAAAAAATTGTAAATTTATGTTGTTTTATTTATGATAAACTAAAATAAAATAAAATAATAAATAAATAAATAACCAAAATATCTTCTTTTCTATCTTCATTTTATGTATTTCGCTACTTTTACAAATCGAATAAGAGAGCAAGTGTAATAATTACAAACAATATGTGTCGTAGATGCGGATATATTATATACTAATTATCGTTCTGTACGGTTTTTTAAAATGCGCAAATTAAAATTTAAAACGCCGCGGCGCGCCGTATAAAGAGACATGTTTTTATTAATGTATTTTTAATATTTTTGGGTGGTGATCTTAAGTTGTTTAAGGTACAGTATTTAAAATGAAATAAGTGGTTGTTTTTTATAAAATATTTTTTGTATTTAATGAATTCATCGAATTATGTTTTCAGCTTTTTTTTGTTTTCGGCGTATAAAGAGGTGTCTCCAACTTGTCTGATTTTAATGTCAATGTTAAAACAACCACATATCAATTTTTTCGGAACAGTATTAAAAAAAATACTTGAATACTATTATTAACTTCCTAAATCTAATAACGAGTCGAGTGGTTAGCAACCCTGACTACGCAATCAATGGGGCTCGGGTTCGATCCCCGACGGGGACAAGCATTTGTGTGATGAGCATAAATGTTTGTATTTCCGGGTTTGGGTGTTTATTTAATATATTCTAGTAGTTATATATGTATTTCTACGTATTAGTATCGTTGACTAGAACCTATAACACAACCAAATAATTTGCTTATTTTGGGGTTAGATCTGCTGTAAGTGTATAAACAGACAACTGTATTTATCACTAGAATTTCGCCTACGAGAGAATGAGATAGAAATAAACAACAAGAGTGTTTTATATTACTCAGTTTCTTTGTTTTTTTCTAAATTATTTAAATATACTCAGTTTTGTATTTAAATTAAAAATAAAGGAAAAAATAAAAAAAAAAACTTTTATAAAAATCGGTAAACACCGAATCGGAAATAAAGATATAGAACCTTATAGCATTCATAACTAAATAAGTGCAAAAATTGTAACATAGAATCTTTTAATAGTGAGCTAACGAATTTTAGGTACTAGGATAGCGATAGATTGCCGCCATTGGCACTCTATACAGTTCAAAAAATAAATACTTCAGGATGAAAATGAAAACAAAAAAATCTTTCTTTTATATAACAATAATACATCATATTATGTAAGAAAACAAAGTTGGAACACAATTAAATAATAAGGAAAACTTACAAGTATCTTATCATTATGAGGATCCTTTTCAAATGACCTTAGGAAAGGAGATCTAATTTATAAGTTACGAATAAGAGCCACGTTTATTAATTTTTGTAATATATTTTATTTCCAGCGGCTTCGCCTAGTAGTAAAATTACTACAATATACTTGATATATTCTAGTTATAGTACTACTAATTATATCTCTTTTTAATCATATTACAGAATAATACAATCTAGTAACCAAATCCTTTGATTTGGTTGTTAGAGCACTATAAATTCTTTTCCGAAAAACATTGCTACTAGATAGCGCCACTTTGGTAACAGGTCTGCCATTTCGATATCTTACGTTGTCAAAATGAGTTCTTGCGTAATTCTGCCAATTTCCAGTTGGATATTTGATATTACAGCTTACTTAATGAAAATGTGAATATTAAGTTTTCAACCGAAATCCTAAAAGGAGGAAGTTACTAATTCGGGGGCCTAATTCAAGTAATTAAACGACAATCGAGTCAAAGCCTTTAAGACTCTTTCTTTCATATTATGTCGCGTCGTAGCACGTCTGTGTCGAGTTACTGTGGGTGAGAGCCCTAAGCGCATTGACTCAATTACGTGAATTGAGGGGCAGCAGTAAGTTATATTTTTATTTATGAATCAATTTTTAAAATTCTGTTTTATTTGATAGGGTACACTCTCCTTGTGGTTCCATTTTAATTTGGTGAAGATCTGATGCGGGGTTCCGAACATACAGAAAATGGAAAGTCTGTTGCTGCAGTTTTACTTAAAAATTATTAAAACGAAAATAAACAAATGGAATATTCCATACGTAAAAAATTCCAACATACTTACTTCAAAACGAAAATTGGAAAAGTAACTGGCGAACCCAAGAAAAACCTTATTGAAAGGTCAAAGATAGTTTTAAATGTAATTGCAATGATAAGCTAACTACTTAAATAGAAACAAAAATAAATTTATCTAAGTTAAAAAAAATGTTTATTTTATAATGACTTTTAGCTGACACGCTAAACGTTGTTTTGCCATAAAAATTACTGGTATTGAACATTTTAAAGTAGTACTTTTTTTATGTGCCCGTCTCGGGAATCGAACCAGGGACCTCATGTGGTCAACGCCAACGCTGGACCACTAGACTACAGAGGCGATCATTCAAATTAATAATATTTAATATTCAATAAAATAGGCAAATGGCAGTTATAGAATATTTTTAAAATTTTTATATTTTATAAATTAGTGATCGTCTTTTAAAGCTTTTTAAAAAGACGAATAATTTCAAGATTATCTTTTTAGAAATATGTCGTTATCTTTATACAAATATATATTAATGTGTTATCTTTTTAAAAATATGTAGTTAATTAATACTAATGTGGAAAATCTCAAAATTTCTGTATTTGTGTTAATGCGCTAATCATGGACAAACTAGTTAAAATATAATTTTCCACATTAATAAGGGGACTGTAGGCAACCTTTTTACTCGACTAAGCAAAAGATAAGAAGAAAGTCACAAGTAACAGCATTGTTCTTGTGTATTATGACGTTTATAATTGATTGTACTAGGCATGTATTTTTTTCCGTCTTGTAAGTTTGTTACCTACATAACCTTACACAAAGCGAATTTTCGTAAAATGTTTTTTGGTTTTTAAACTTTAGGTATATTTTGTTTGTCTATATGATATAACTTACCTTTTTGTTAATTCTAAATATCCACGTCTTAATATTCGTATAGTGGTTGTGCGAGACGTGGTCTATTGTAAACACCGGGCCGTATTTCTTCGAGTGTCGCCCTTCAGGCCAAAACGGCGGATATTGTTGCTGAAACAACAGATATCTCTTCAATTCAAATAATTAGCGAGGATGGAAGATAATTTATCTCTGTACAAGCGGCCATTTTTTATTATTTAAAGGGTAAATGAAAAACATTATTGTAAAGCATCGCGCCTACTTCCTTGCGGGGTAGACAGATCGAGCCGTCATTAGAGATTACGGTTCACTGGTTTCTCCAATTTCAAGATGGATGGTTATCTTCATCACTGCATTTTACGGACATGAATGACTATCGTTTGTTTTTGGTGATAAACCGGACTGACGGGTTTACTAGGTACGGGATCGTGAAAAGACCGCTACCAAACTCCGGCTGCTACTGAGGATTCTTTAAAAAACCTTCAATAGCACGTTTGACTATTTTTATAAATACAGTTGACTTTTTCGGATATTAAGGATATTAAAATATCTGAAGACTCTCTTGAGGAAAAGAGATGGCCTTTACTTATAAATACTAACGATATAAATGGTGCGATGCCATTCCTACGGCGTGGATGTCACGCCACATGCATAAGTTTACCTACTATCATCTTACCCTTCAAACCAGAATTAAATAACGACAAGCACTAATTCTATTGCGATAGGAATAACTAAGACAGTATTATAACATCTGGGTAAGATAATGCAGAACTCTACTAGCGGCATCCAGGCACGAAAGGAAATAATCCATTCTTCTTATGTACTATAAAGGAAATATGTCATTTAAGATACTTACAGCCAGTTTCTGAAACACGAATTAAATCTACAATCATCTAACAAACTGTCAAAATTAACAATTTGTAACAACCCGTCAGTTTCTGGTACGCCCTTTAACGGATAATTAGGTAGTTGATCGTTAACAGTTTATAATTATTTCACATATTGTTATCACAATAAACACCTTTCAGCAACTCAAAATGAGGGATACCAGCTAAATTGACAAACTGTTGAAAGATTGTCAAAAAGTTAATTCAGAAACTGAATCTTCTGTTAAACACAAATTGTTTGTTAAAATTAATTTTCGTTTCGGAAATCGGCCGTTTGACAATAATATGTTGGGACCAGGGATAATAAAAGAAAATTCTTACAGAATTTTTTGGTGGAACACAGAGAACTACAACAGCAGCGCACTCGTAATCGTAGACTAACGACCAGAATTCTCCCTGAGTCAATACTAGAGGCCACTCCGTTACTATATACTCCCGCGGTTTTGTGTAACCCTGAAACATCGTAAATCGTTATAGTTTGTGAACTGCCCGCTTAGGATATGCTACGTGAGATGTGTCGTTTACCAGAGTAGAGATTTTTTTTAAATTAATAATAATCAGTACTCTATATTTAGCAAAATTCATAAAAAAGGTTGAAATGAAATGAAAATATTTATTTGCGAGAATATGGGTGTTAGAAGTTGTTAAAAATAATTAAGTTCTTAACATATTCTACCATTATTATGGTGTGCAAATATTTAAAAATTATAATTATATAATATTACATTAAAAACTTTGTATGGATTTTTTAGAATTACTAAAAAGTATCTTCACGCAAATATCCCCGAAGGGATAGGCAGAGGTACAACAAGTGCACCCACGATTAGCCGAAGATACTTGGTCCCACAAATGTGATAGGTGGCAAGCCTATCGCCACCCGACCACTTTTCAATCCCGGGCAACTTTGTGTTTCTCAGAAAACTGAAAAAACACATTTTTTTAATGTGCTCGATACGGGAATCGAACCCGGGACCTCGTGTGATCAACGCCAACACTTGACCTCTAGACCACAGAGGCGACAAATTACTACCGGATCGGAACGCGACCACACACTGAGAAGATCCGGCGGAAGAAACTCAGCGGGCTGGTCTGTTTTGCTCTACTTATTACTTATGTGCAAGAATGATTTCATATCACAAAAGTTATTTTTATAACTACAAATATAATTTTTTGTGTAATTAAAATTTTTATAATTTACAAAGTTATTTCACGATTTACAAAATTTTATTACATTGAATTTGTTTAATATATTGTTAATGATAGCTTTATGTTAAAAAAATAAATTAAAAATAGTACCAGTAAATAAATAACACAACGAATCGTTGCGATATCTATATACATATAATAAAATCGTAGGAAAGTCAAAACTGTACATTGAATATTTTTTTAAAAGAATACTTGGGGCGTGATCTACAATCGATATCGAAGCCAAAAATATAGTTTTTAGAATTTTTGTCTGTTTGTCTGTAAGTCTGTTTGTCTGTTTGTCTGTATGTATGTCCGGGGTAAACTGAAAAACTACTGCATGGATTTACTTCAAATTTTGCATGAATATTACTAATAGGTCGAGTCAACATATAGGCTACAGACAGGGACATATTATCACGCTATCACCTACGGGGGAGAAGCGGTGCGGAGGAAACGAAATCCGCGCGGACGAAGTCGTGGGCAACAGCTAGTTATTATATAAAAAGTACTTACATCGACGAATACAGCGTTAATGTAATCAGTAAAACTATTTCCTTGAAAGGATATCAGATATGGTCTGGAGTTGTCCGCTGAAAGACAAAATAATTATTAGCTGAAGAAAAATTGTGATATTTAATTTGCTAAATTTCCGTGAAACCTTATATGGAACTGTTGTGATGCAACTGAAACGAAAGATAGTGTACGAAATTGGGAAAACTTATCCAAGGCCTGAAAATTAGAGGAGACCACAGCGACACAATAGCCCAACCACGCCCCCCACACTTTCTACCCGTTATTAGCACACAAAAATATATACTCAACGAACGTTTTACTTCGCAACCGATGCATCTTCAGGAGAAACGCATCTCACTTAATAAACTAATTTGGATGAAACTTGGCACAAAAATAGTTTGAGACCCGAGAAAGGACATAGGTAAGTTTTTACCATGGAAATCCCACGGGGATGGAACTATACGGATAAAAATTAGAGATTTTTATTTTAGAAAAAATTTCACGTGGATGAAGTCAGTACAGCTAGTAAACGAGAAAAAAATTAACATTCTCATTTTACATGTAGGTAGAGGAACTACTCTAAAAATATTTTTCAAGATTTTATGTTACCATTTTGGTATCGTGCATTATATATATTCATGCTAAATTGCAGCTTTCTTGTATTAAGGCTCTCTGCGCTAGATTGCGGACGGACCGACGAGCAGATATAGCAACTGTAAGGGTTCCTGGTTTACTTCGGAACCCTAAAACACAGAATGAGTGCTGACGCATGCGATTATAGGAGAATGATGACGGTCCATACAAAGTTGGCCTCAAAAGTAACGCATGTTGATATATGCTTATCGCATTGTAATACATTATAAATTTCTTCTGAAATGTAAATCGTATCACCGACACTTTTCAAAATGCTAAAATTCACGAAAAACCTTCAAAGATTAATATTACTTGAATTTACAATTATTGCTATTTTTTTGGCGCAATACGTCGGCAACATAGATATGATACGTTTTTTTTATCTTTCATCGTAAAGATTATTTGATTTAAAACCACTTAAAAGTTAAAAGATAAACAACTTTTGTTTACAGCAAAATATGTGTTACACGTTCATTGAATAAATAGATGACACTTGTTTTTTTTTTTGTTTCTTTAGAATGATACTAAGAGTAGCTTATTTATACAGCCTTCCGTGTTATACTTTTGGACTATAGTAGTCAAAACTTTCATTTTTGTTGCATTTTATACAATGGCTTGTATAAAATTTTCCATCTTACCTATCCGACAATTATCCAATGTGTTTAGTTGCTATTATAGAAAAGAAAGTGTTAACTTTATGACAGAAAGAAAAATCTTTGCTTGATTTAGAAATAAGAAAAAGCGTACAAGTTTGAATAGTTTCATGACCTTCCATTTTTTTTATATCATAAGATAGCAAACAAGCAGATAGGTCTCCTGATGGAAATAGTCAACCGTGGCCTACAGACACCAAAGATGTTAATGGTGCGTTGCTATCTTGTGGCGAGGTCTAATGCCACATGCATAAGTTTACCGTCTACCTTACCCTCCAAACCGGAACATGACAGTGACCAGCACGGACGCTATTGCGATAAGAATAGGTAAGGCGGTGGTACTCTACCACCTAGTAGCCACGATGGTAGTGACTCGATAGCCAATCGGTCGCCTTTTACGACCTGCCTGGCAAAACGGCAGTTGGCCTATTCTTCAAAGGAGGCCGGGACCAATACGGCGAAAAACCAATATTTCTTCATAAAACTTATTTGTTTTCAAAAAGTTTCCGTTGAATTCTAATATGAGCTTATTGTACATTAAATTGATTAGATATCTTCGAATAATGGTATATTCTTCAAGCTCTTTTAGGCTGATCTCATCAATCTCCATTGTTAATAACTTTTCTCCGTGTTGGTCCCGGGCTCCTTTGAAGAATAGGGCAACTGCCAGGCAGGTCGTAAAAGGCGACCAATTGGCTATTCGAGTCACTAACATCGTAGCTACTACGTGGTAGAGTTCTGCATTGTCTCGCCCGAGTCTGGTACCACCGCCTTACCTGTTCCTGCCGCAATAGCATCAGTGCTTGTCACTGTCGTGTTCCGGTTTGGAGGGTAAGGAAGCCGGTTAACTTATGCATGTGGCATTAGACCTCGCCACAAGATAGCAACGCACCAGTAACACCTTTGGTGTCTATAAGCGATGGATGAATCTTTCCATCAGGAGACGCATTATGACATAAATAATTAATAAGGCCGTTTATATATACTTGTTAACTTACGTGGTACAACAAGAACATCTCTATTTTTTTCCCTGTTATCCGCCCTGTGGCCACCAGCACAGTCTCCTATCGTAAAGCGAGGCGTCTGCTTGCATATCTGCTGATATTCCTTCTGATACTCATTCAGCTTAGTTACAGGGTCCTTTAATGATTTTTGTTTCAGCCTTTGTGATAAATCCGATACCGGAAACCAGGATATTCCACATACGATGTGCTCTTCTAACGTGTCATATACAAACTTATATTGCTCCTAGAAGAGACAGAAAAGTAACATTAATTCGAACAGTACCTCCATTTCGATTAAGTGTTTCATTTTCGATTGTTTTTTTATTTCGATTAATTATTTATAACTAGCTGACCTGGCAGACTTCGTTCCGCCTAACAGTCTATGAATCAACGGTTTTAGAATTTTAAATAAACACAAAATTTTTAAGTTCAATCTTTCATCAGGATATAAACATAAATTACAAAAATCAAGTACTTTAATGAATGAATGAATGAATGAATGAATTTTTTATTTCAGGTACGAAGTCCCATAGATTACAGAATAATATGTCAAACAATATTTTTTTTTAGTGACGTGTGACAAGCAAGAAAAAAATTATTGAATTTCTTACTTTACTTTAGGTATTTGATTTCATTTATTCTAATAATCTATAGTGTTTTTTCTAATAAAAAAAAAATACATTTATGGAAATACACAAAATAAGCAATGTATGTGCAACATGGCGCCTGGCTTAACGCGACAATGCCCGATGTGCGACAATGTACGCATATTGCGTGGCGTGAAAATGAGAAGAAATCATAAATCGCAAAGAACACAGGCGATTTTGATTATACATCCCTTGCGTGTCTTTCGGAGTAACGAATAAATAATAAAAGAGTAGAAAAGTGATTTCTGTACATAAAAGATTTTTGAAAAATATTAATTGGGTCGGTTAAAAGATCGATAACCGAAACAAAAACACTAATTTTTAGAATTTTTGTCTGTCTGTCTGTCTATCTGTTAATTTGTTTGACAATCACGCAAAATCTACTGGACAGAAATTAATGAAATTTGGCATGGAGATAGCTGAAAGTCTGGAGCTACATTTTAGGATAGTTTTTATCCCAAAATTTGGTACGGTTTCCATCGGATAGGGGACGAAATTCAAAACGTACATTTAGCTTTAATTTATTAACCTGTAGGCCGAAACTCTTTTATTTTTTTTTCGAAAGGAGGTACTACAAATATTGCCCCTTAAAAATTTCAAGGTCGTCAGTTTTGTAATTCAGAAGTTACAAACATCACAAGTTTCAAAGGTTTCTGGGTGGCAAATCCAGTTAAACGTGACACCCGGAATGTATAGAAACCTTTGAACGGACGGCTCATTGTAAGTTAGTATGTTGCGCATTTCATAGTATTTACTTCTGGAAATATCTCTTGAGATATCCGTTTGTAATAAATGTTATAATAAGGGGTAACAATTTTAAGATTAAGTAAATCCTATCACCTTTCACAATAGCCTATATTTCGTGAAATTTTATAAGAAAAATTTATTAATATACATACTTCATTGTCGATTACACGGGTATTTTCCGAAATATTGGCAAAAAGTGCAAAAAAAACGTTTTTTTATAATTTTTAAAAAATAAAATGTTCCTGTCCTCCTACAATGTTAGGTTTGTGTTGTACATAATATGTTTGATTTTTTTTTAGTAGAGGGGGCAAACGAGCAGGTGATGCACCTGATGGTAAGTGATCACCGCCGCCAATGGACATCTGCAATACCAGCATGCATGCAGGCATGCATGCATGCAGCAGCATGCAGGGGTCTTGCGGCTGCGTTGCCGGCCTTTTAAGAATGAATAAGCTCGTTTCTTCAAAGTCCCTAAGTCGTATCCGATCGCAAGCACCCCCGAGGGTAATTGATTCCACAAAGGAGTAGTGCAAGGCAAAAAGTGCCGACAAAAGCGCACGGTAGTGGATTTTCAGACATCGAGGTGGTGAGGATGGAACTTTAAATTTTGACGCGATGTCTGATGATGGAATTTAGCGGCAGGAATTAATGCGAACATCTCGTCGGAGCACTCCTGATGATGAAATGATACATACGGTAAAAGATGCAGAGCGAACCTACATCTCTGCGTAACGCCAAAGAGTCAAGCCGATTAGAAATAACCTGGTCGTCGACGATTCGAACCGCTCTACGTTGAATGCGATCAAAAGGAAGATGCTGGTACTGAGAAGCTCCGGCCCAGAGGTGAGAACAGTACTCCATGTGAGGTCAAATTTGGGCCTTGTAAAGTTGGAGTCGATGGGCTGGCATGAAGTACTGCTTTTCTCTACTGAGTACACCAGGCTTTTTGGAGGCTAGTTTAGCCTTTCCTTCTTAATGACCGCGGAACTGAACGTTGTTCGATATGTCGACTTCCAGAATTGCAATACTGACTGAGGCTGTCAGGTGAGTGAACTGGTTGTTTAATTCTTAAGCCAATAAAATTGCAGTTATACCGTTTATGGGAAGCAAATATTTGCTCCTGTTGTCAAATTTAGACTACTGCAAAGGATGTTAAATGATAAAAATTCACCATGTGTTTTAAAAATAGCTTGAATAATCATCGTTGCCCATTACGAACTCTAAGTAAAGCCGATACTTTCACCTTTAGTTTTTCTGTTATAAAACTCTGTAAACTTGTTGATCCTGCAGGCCATCCCTGAAACATCCCACTAAAATTGATGTTTTTTAAGCTCAAAAAAGCAAAAAATACTGAAGCATATTTTGAGCTTAAAGACTTCAAAAATTAAAGTTTTGTAAAAATGATAGTATTTTAATTTTTGAAAGGCTGTATATTTTAAAATTACGATCGATTTTTATCTTTCGAATGGCATTCAGCGCAATTTTTCAGCTCTAAAATGTCTTATTAGCTAAAAAATGACGAAGTAATGTCAAAAAAAATTATTCATAAATTTTTGGTTGGGGTAAATAGGTTGAAAAACTGCTTCACTGAAAAATCTCAAAGTTTTGTCGAAAAACACTTTTTCAAAATTTTTCGCCATCGATAACTCCTGGACGGATAAACCGATTTTGATGTAATTTAATAAGGCATTGGAAGTAAATTTTTAAGAAAAAAGCTGATTAGATTTTGTAATCAATTATAGGTACATTAATTTGGAAGTTATTATAAAATAACATTTTTTTCCTATATTTTTTGAGATTTTTCTAAAATTTCTCAAAACCTCCTGGGTTGAATCGATTCAGATTTTCAGAAAGTCTAAGTTTCGCGGAACCTAATCGAATGCCATCAACCGATTTCGGTCAGTTTTGCTACTCAAAAGTTATGAGATGTTTACATACATACATACGTACAGATATACTGACGTCATCATAATAATAGTCGGAAATAGTTCTTAGGGGCTCAAAACGTGGAGATCAGGTGAACACTCGATTTTCGAAAATCGGGAAAAATCAGCAGTTCCTTATTATACTTACGTAGCGGATAGTTTCGAGTGGCTGTGCCCACAATCTTTTTTGAAGGCTGGATCCTCGCCTGACTAGCTGAACCACAGAACTATTACTTTTTTCAATTTTTTTTATATTATAAGATAGCAAACAAGCAGATGGGTCTCCTGATGGAAAGAGTCAACCATCGCCTATAGACACCAAAGATGTTAATGGTGCGTTACTATCTTGTGGCGAGGTCTAATTCCACATGCATAAGTTTATTGCCTACCTTACCCTCCAAACCGGAACACGACAGTGACCAGCACGGGCGCTATTGCGATAAGAATAGGTAAGGCGGTGGTACCAGATCCGGTCGAGCCGATGCAGAACTCTACCACCTAGTAGTCACGATGGTAGTGACGCAAATAGCCATTTAGTCGCCTTTTACGACCTGCCTGGCAGAACAGCAGTTGGCCTATTCTTCAAAGGAGCCCGGGACCAACAAGGGGAAAAATTTTATGAATATTTTTATATATATTTCTCTTATGAATAAATAGATTAGCTTTTTGAATCAATAATCTTTATTTATGCAAATACTACTTATTGTTAACAAGAGAAATTTTAGTGGCTCTTTAAAAGCTTTGACATTTTGTAAATCACAATTTTCCGACTCAAAATGTTGCTGACCCCTGCCCTAGTTAATTGCTTAGTCTGCTTATGGTTTAATCTTACACTGCTCGTACTATAACGTTACTATTCAGAAATTACAATTTGAGTAACATCCAATAGAAAATGGTTATGTAATCTTACGTTATCTCCATTTTAAGCAGTGTATTAGATAGGTATTTGTAGATCATAGATATGCAGATTTTATCACGTATTCCTAACAAACTTGAGATCAGGATTAGAACTTGACTACGTCGGTTGAATTTCATGTTCCCAACGCTAAGTAACATAATCGTTATGGTAATGTTATTCTGTTAGAAACACTGAATACAATTTGAATTCGACATAATATAATGACTAGCTTCTTTGTGTCTTTTTAACTTTCCGCTAAAGAAAGATATTGATTTCATCCTAACTTTTAAAAATCGAGTTTTTATCAGATATTTTATGTTTAGAGGTCCTAGGAACTTTTCAATCCATACTAATATTATAAAAGCGAAAGTAACTCTGTCTGTCTGTCTGTCTATCTGTCTGTCTGTTACGCTTTCACGGCCAAACCACTGAACCGATTTGGATAAAATTTGGTACAAATATAGTTTGAGACCCAAGAAAGGACATAGGATAGTTCTTATCCCGGAAATCCCACGGGAACGGGAACTATGCGGGTTTTTATTTTAGAATTATTTCCACGCGAACGAAGTCGCGGGCACAGCTAGTATAATATAAGTATTATATAATAATTTGGATGTATTTAATGATTCCTTCAAATTCAAGCAAAGGATTTTAGATTTCACTTTTTTTAATTTGTTACTAGTCATTTTTAGTAGTTATTTTCTTTTATTGGTGGTTATTTTATTGCAATGTATATCCTATCGACCAAACCTTATTTCAGGCTAAACTAGTTTATCCTAGGCTAAACCAGTTGATCCTGTATCAAGATATACCAGTTAAGCCTAGGACAATCTAGTTTGGCCTAAATACTTGTACCTTAGGTTTAAGTAGTTTAACTAGATCGAACTAATGTTGAACTATAATTGAAAAATTTAATCATTGCAAAAGACAAAATAAAAACGTTGTAACCTCTGAACGCAGCGCTAGCTAGTCCTTTCGTGTTCCTACTAGCACACTTTTGCTATCTTTTCACTCACAAACCTAACTATATAGGGGATCTGGCACTTGGAACAGCAATTACTAATATAATAATACAAATTAGTTCAGCCTAGGCAAAACTAATTAAGCCAAACTTGGGTTTTTGTTCACGCAACTTCAAGTTATCCTTGTACATGTCGGTTATGTTAAACATATAATATTATTAATAATAAATGGTTTAGTAGCGAAGAGTGTCGACCAACATCTACAAAGGCTCTCTCTACATTTCTGGATCAAGGGCCAGATAAAGAAGGTGCCAATGTTAGGAACGCATGTATTGTGAGGAGGTTTCTTTTTCTGTCACCCTGACCACTGGCGGCTTAGCTGCAACGCTCCCGTCGACGGGAAATTTATTTTTATATATTTATTTTTATTATATTGTTTTTTAAATATTGTAATTACAAATGTATGTAAAATAAGAAGAAAGTAAATAAAGGGATAATAATAATAATAATAGCGCCTTAATTAGTTGCTTGTTATAACCAAAATATTATGTTTGTTGCTTTTCAAAATAATCCATTTTTTCATGCGATCGAACCAATTTTTAAAACAGCAGGACCACAGATCTGAAGGCATATTTTCTACTATCACAATCTCTTCTCTACCTATCACTGCCTCTTCAGAGTTGGTAAAAGCAAAACCTCTCATCAAATCTTTGATTTTGGGGAAAATACAGAAATTACAGGGTGCTAGGTCGAGGCTATGCGCAGGATGAGTGACGAGATATACTTTTTCGGAAGCTAAAAATGACTTTGTTTTGTTGGCCGTGTGTGAAGAAGCGTTATCATGGTGTGGGAGAATGCGGCTTTTGGGTCGTCTTTCGCGAACTTTTTCTAACACCCTGGGGTTTACCCAATAATGGTAGAATACCACTCGACATTAACACTCGTTTGATCTTCAAGTGGATGATGTACAGAGGGGACCCGTAGCTAAGAAAAAAAGGCGATCATTTTTTTACCAACGTTTCTCGCCTGTCTTACTTTTGTTGGCCTTTTCTCATTTTCAAACACCCATTCACAAGATTGCTGTTTTTTTTTCGGGTTCAACAATAAATTCACGTTTCGTCTCCTGTGACAATGTCATAAACAGCATTAGAATGTCCGTGGTCGTACTTCAGTAGCATCTGTGAGCACCATTCCACGCGAGGCCGCTTCTGCTCCGCTGTCAGTTCATGAGGGATCCAACGACAACAAAGTTTCCGAACTTTCAATTCTTTTTGTACAACTTTCTGAATTTGACTCATGTCAATCCCCAATAGTCTTCGAATTGTCTCATAGGTAATCCGGGTTTTCTTCAATTAACCACTTAACAGTAGCCACATTATTTTCGTCGACGGCAGTTGAAGGCCGCCCTTCACGAAATTCGTCATGTAAAGAAACTCGACCTCTCTCAAATTCAGCAAACCATCGCTTCACGTTGCTCAAACAAGGTGCTTCTCTCCCAAAAGCATTTTGAAGACGAGCGGCACAGTCTTGCGGAGAAAGAGAACTTTTGAAATCATAAAAAAGCATCGCTCTAAAATCTTTTCGACTTAATTCCATTTTCGTTGCGTACGTAGAACTTTGATGTGTGATAAAAAAACAATTGACAAATCATTTCCCGCCAATTGTTTTTTTATTACTAAGAAGGTTGCAACGTTTTGAAAACATAACATTCGAAATTCAAATATGTTCCAATTAGCTAGAAGTGCAAAACTTTTAGTGTGCCCCATGTATAATAATAACCTAAACCCAGAAATACAAACATTTATGTTCACCACTCATATGTTTGCCCCTGTCAGGAACCGAACCCGAGCCAATCGATTCGTAATTAGGTACGCCAACCATTTGACCAACAGGGCGGTGAAATTACTGGTTAAATAACAGATATTTAGTAATCCTACAATAATAACGTAACGTAGTAAAAAATACAATTGATCAATGTGAACGTAGATTAAAAAGACACAAGTGTTATTATAATCTATGAGATCGTTTGCTAAATATCGAAACTATTTAATTGATTGCCTCGTTGTCTAGAGAACTACCTCGTAGTCTAGGGGGTAGCCACGGATTAAATGGATACACCTTTACATACACAAATACGGAGTAATACTACTTACCAATGAAATAAAATCATTTCAAGGGTAATTTTTAAACCTAGTCACTTCATATGGTATGATAAAACATACAACATGATTTTTTTTTTTTTTTTTTACAATAAAATATAATATAAATAACTACATTAAAATAAATACACTACAAAAAAATTTTATACTACAAATGTATGATTTTTTTTAAAGTAATAGAAGCGTTTATGAGCATTTACATGCGCGGCGCGTCACGCATATGAGTTAACGCTCCTTCGCGCTGATCTGATCATTGTCTGTTATAAAATATTAACAAACAAACATCTTTGTTTATATTTTATGACAGTCAATGATCAGTTAAGCATATTACATCCTGAAGATGCTTAAAAATTGAAACCAGTCGAGTAATATACCAAAAATGTGTTGTGAAGTGAAATTAATGTACAAGTGCGTTGTTGATTGTGTCTAACAATGAATGAAATTTCACCAAGTGCCGACGATGAAAAGTATAGAATATATTACAAAAGCGAACAAAGTAAACGTGGTCATATTTTTAGATAACCACTCGAAATAACATGAAAGCTGTTGGTCCCATAAATTTCAAATAACAAGTAATAATATTTATAGATTATTCCAGTTCTGAAAAGATGGAGAATACCTTTTGATAAGTCGTGGTGCATGAAGCCTTAAATATTCAATTCACTCTATCTACACGGCTTGCTATGACCGTCTGATGATTATATACCTATATAATAAATTTTTATATTATGATTTTGTTCTTACCTCATTTTCTATAAGGCCTTTCCTAGATTGTCTTAACTTTTTTAAATATCCGAAAACATCAAAGCAGTCTTCTTCTTCAGCTAATTCTAAATTGGCGTCAATAGATAAATATACACCTGATCGCCCACCGCCATCGCTGTAATACATTTAATAGAATTAGAAATAACATAATTAAAACAACTATGATCTTTTGTTAAAACACAATTTTACTGTTTCACAAAACACTGTTTCGCTTTTAGCTGATAGACACAACTAAATTAAATATAAATAAATTAAATATATATATATATATATATATATATATATATATATATATATATATATATATATATATATATATATATATATATATATATATATATATATATATAATATATTGCCAGCGACTTCGTCCGCGCGGAGTTTGTTTACTCCGCACTGACCCTCCCCCGTAGGTGATAGCGTGATAATATGTAGCCTATATGTTGTCCCGACCTATTAATAATATTCATACAAAATTTGAAGTAAATCCATGCAGTATTTTTTGAGTTTACCCGGACATACATACAGACAAACAGACAAAAGTTATAAAATCTATATTTTTGGCTTCGATATCGATTGTAGATCACACCCCAAGTATTCTTTTAAAAAAATATTCAATGTACAGTTTTGACTTTCCTACGATTTTATTATATGTATAGATTACGCTACATTTTTTTTAAGCCTATTTGGCTCAGATCATGAGGTCCCCGGTTCGATCTCCGGGTCAGGTAAATGTGTTATCTTCACGCCCATTCATTCACTACCCGAAGGGGTAGGCAGAGGTACAACAAGTGCAACCACGATTAGCCGAAGATACTTGGTCCCACAAATGTGATAGGTGGCAAGCCTATCGCTAACCGGGCACTTTCCAATCCCGGGCAACTTTGTGTTTCTCAGAAAACTAAAAAAACACTTTTTTTAATGTGCCCGACCCGGGAATCGAACCCGGGACTTCATGTGGTCAACGCCAACGCTGGACCACTAGACCACAGAAATGACTAGGTAAATGTGTTATTGAGGGTATTTAGAGGTTTTTTCTAAAATCTCAGTAGCAGCTCAGAGTCTAGCGGAATGGTGTATTTATTACCCCTCCCGTGCCTCGGATGAACACGTAAAGCTGTCAATCCCGGTTATCGCTTGAAATAATCGATAATCGTTACCATGCCGGTAAAATGCAGCGATGAGGATCACCACTTATCTCGCCAACCGACTCCTGGTGAATCCTAGTGAGCCGAAAAATTTATAGACGTACGGTTTACTCTGCCTGCTCCTCAAGGGAATCTGGCGTGATGATACAAACGGTACAAAATAAACTAACTATTTTTAACTTGATGAAAGAAATGAGAATATATAGTTTCCCCGTGTTGGTTCCGGGCTCCTTTGAAGAATAGACTAACTGTCGTTCTACCAGGTAGGTCGTAAAAGGCGA
The DNA here is from genome assembly GCA_036924255.1 of Apodemia mormo. NCBI lineage: Eukaryota > Metazoa > Arthropoda > Insecta > Lepidoptera > Riodinidae > Apodemia > Apodemia mormo. The sequence continues at coordinate 9,670,030 of JAUPFN010000019.1, forward strand.
CCAATTGACTATGCAAGTCACTACCATCGTGACTACTAGGTGGTAGAGTTCTGCATTGTCTCGCCCGGGTCTGGTACCACCGCCTTACCTATTCTTGCCGCAATAGCGTCAGTCCTTGTCAGTGTCGTGTTCCGGTTTGGAGGGTAAGGTGGCCGGTAAACTTATGCATGTGGCATTAGACCTCGCCACAAGATAGCAACGCACCATTAACACCTTTGGTGTCTATAGGCGATGTTTGACTCTTTCCATCAGGAGACCCATCTGCTTGTGTTAGTGAAGTTATTAGTTCATAAATTGAATTTTTAATAAAATATGTTGTGAGTTGTAAGTTGCATTAATCACTGCAAACACAGTAATAAAAAAACTAAAAAGATATAGTCAGAGGTACAACAAATGTACCAACGAAGTGTAGGCCTTTTTAAAAATTCCTGGCAGAATTGCAGAAGATCTGTTCTTTGAATTGAAAACTTTCTCCATTTTGGGGAGTCAGTTAAAAAACTTTTATTCTCCCCTATCTAATTTTTACAATAAAAAAGATAGACAGAGGTGACCAACATTAAACTAAAACTTCACATCACATAGCAAACAAGCAGATGGATTTCCTGATGGAAAGAAAAACCATCACCTATATATACTGAAGATGTTAATGGCATGTTGCTATCCGTGTGGCGGGATGGCAATGCCACATGCATAAGTCTATCGGCAACCTTACCTTCCAAACCGGAACGTGACAATGACAAATATTGCCGGTATTGCGGCAGGAATAGGTAAGGCGGTGGCACCAAATACCCGGGCAAGACGTTGCGGAACCCTAACACCTAGTAGTCACGTTGGTAGTGAAACGTATGACCAATCGGAGAGTAAGGAATATAATATGAGTAAGGGATACAATACATCGAAAACAATAATTTATCGAATTACAATAATTCTCCGAACACATTTTATTGAAAAAACAATTTGTCAAAAGACATTTCTTTAAACAGAAATTCTTATAACCTAACCTAATGTGATTTTCGGGGATTTACTGTTTGAAGAATTGTTGTTCGACAAATTATTTTATCGATAAATTGTGTTCGACGAATTGTAATTCGATGAATTGTTGTCTATGAATTTTCCGGTGACCCAAATGAAAAACCTCCGCAAATAACAATCAGCTTATAAACAACGGAATTTTGGAATAACAAGCATAAAAAATGTAGCAGAATTAAATTACTCCTTTTTTTGAAATCAATTGCAAAATACATACTTGCAGTGAACGACCATTGGTCCTATGGCTGAACTCGAAGCAAGTCTTCCGCCGACCACCGCTCGCACCCTCCTTCTGAACTCCAACAGAGCGTTGCTGAACGGACACGTATGTGAATGCCACTGGGTGTAGTGAAATTGTAGCAAAAATCGCTCTTCTACTATTACCTGTACGGATCAAACAATTATATTGTAATTTTATATTTATTACAATAGATTATGATTACTAAATATTAGAGAATAGTTGTGTCCGCGACTTCGTCCGCATGGAAATATTTCTAAGATAAAAGTAGCCTAAAGTACTCCTTATTACATCAGCTATCTGTCAGTGAAAGTCCGGTTAAAATCAGTCCAGTCGTTTTAGAGTTTAGCTGGAACAAACAGACAGACAGACAAAAATTGTAAAAAATGTTAATTTGGCATAATATGTACCGTGTATACATACATACATACATACATACATACATACATACATACATACATACATACATACATATGGATTTAGTAAAAAGCAGTTATTTTTATATTGCAACAGACACTCTAATATTATTTATTTTTCCCGAGTATTAATGAATAGATACCACGAATAGTGATTTTGCCGAATAGCGAATACCGAATATCCGGCCAGACCTTTGGTCGAATACGGAATTTATTCAATTGGGAAAACAATCTATACTAATAAATAAAATTGGAATGTCTGTTTGTAATATTAAAATAATCGTTTTAAACGAAATGCATATGGATTTATACACGGTACATGTACAAAAACAACATTTTTTACAATTTTTGTCTGTCTGTCGGTCTGTATGTCTGTCTGTTTGTATCGGCTAATCTCAGGAACGGCTAAACCGATTTTGACGGGACTTTCACTGGCAGATAGCTGATGTGATAAGGAGTAACTTAGGCTACTTTTTAATTTCGAAATTTTCCACGCGGACGAAGTCGCGGGCTCAGCTAGTCTAAAATAAAAGTAGTCTAAGTTACTCCTTATTACCATGGTTTAATTGACAGACAGTTCCGGTGTTTTAACCGGATAGTTTCTAAAACTATCTTTGTATCTCATCCAAATCGGTTCATTAGGCGTGAAGAAGGGACAGGCAGACAGACAGAATTTTCACCGTGTTGGTCCCGGCCTCCTTTGTAGAATAGGCCAACTGCCGTTCTGCCAGGCAGGTCGTAAAAGGCGACCGATTGGCTATCGAGTCACTAACATCGTGGCTACTAGGTGGTAGAGTTCTGCATTGTCTCGCCCGGGTCTGGTACCACCGCCTTACCTATTCCTGCCGCAATAGCGTCAGTGCTTGTCGCTGTCGTGTTCTGGTTTGGAGGGTAAGGTAGCCGGTAAACTTATGCATGTGGCATTAGACCTCGCCACAAGATAGCAACGCACCATTAACATCTTTGGTGTCTATAGGCGATGGTTGACTCTTTCCATCAGGAGACCCATCTGCTTGTTTGCTATCTTATGATATATAAAAAAAAAGAATTATTTTCACATTTATAATATTAGTATGGATCTTGTTAAATTGTATTTCTAAAAATATTGTCTATCTGCTTATCCAAATAATATTCGTCGAAAAGTGCTGAAAATAATGTTTATATTTGTAAAAACTTACTTCTTGTTATGTTTATTGGTAAAATATATTGATTTTTTTGAGTAATATGTGCGTTTTTTCTCATGATAAGGCAGTCCCCAATATTGGCCATAAGTGGCCAAGAAGGCCGCAAGCTGAATAGTAACCGAACATTCTTGGCATTTCTGCTAAATATACAATGTGTCCACGACTAGCAAATTATTGTTAGTGGTAAAATCTCAACTCCGATTGTGGTGTATTGGCTACATTCATACTGTGGTTATTGAAAATACATATAAAAATGTCCCTTCTCATTATCACATGTAAAATACTAATTACTATAAGTAACAACAAAGACAACAAAGTGATAATAGTTACTATTAAGTAAAGTTAGATAAGTGAATGCGATGGAGTTCACCGCCGTTCATTCCCTCAACATTTCGGAGAATTGTGATAAATCTTAGTAGCTTTAATAGGTTTGTAATAAAATTTAATAATATGTTGGTAGGAATAGCGTTCTGCATGACAGTTGTAAGAGCCGAACAATTGACTTAATGTTGTACTACCATAATGATTATTAGTTGGTAGTGTTCCGCAATTGATCACTTTTGGTTTGGAGGATAAGGTAGCCAACAGACTTATACATTATATCTTACCACAGGGATGCCAACGTACCTTTAACATATATGATGTTTATAGGTGACGGTTTTTTCTTTCTATCAGGTAAGAGATCAGCTGAACTGATGCGTTATTATGATTATGACAAATTTGGTATTAATTCAACTTTAACAAACTGCCTGGCAGTAAGGCATTTTATGTTTTTCTTAAAGAGTCTGGACTACCACGGTGAAAATACAAACAAAAAATGGTAATTAAATTCAGAACAAAAGATAAAGTAGAAGTTCAAATAAAAAAAGTAAGTTATTAAGTAAAGAAAAAAAAACATGGTAAAACACGAACTTAAATAAGATAATTAAATGAAGAAGGAGCAATAAAATACGGTGGAAATATAAGTGGAAAAAATATTCTTAAATTAATTAACAACAGCATAATACATGATTTAAATGCAAACAAATAACAGGTTATTTTATAAATAAATAAAAACAAAGTACAATTAAAATACAAAAAATTGTAAGAAAATAAATTAACAACATTAAAATATAATGTAAATACACAGATAAAAAGTTAATAATTAAATTAAGAACAACAAAACACGATCGAAATGAAAAGAAATAAATGGTCACTAAAAAATAAAGAATATCAGGATACTGGAAACACGAACAAAAGGTAACTAAATAAATCAAGAACATTAAAATACTGTAGAAATATAATCGGAGAAAAGCTTACTAATTATATTAAGAACAAAAACAATAACTAAAAGTACAAACGAAAAAAAAGGTATAATAAAACTTACATCTTTCTCGGTTTTGTATAACCGAAAGGTTCGTATGTGGAAGTTGGCGAGCTCTTCTTCTTGAACGATGACGACATTGATGTCACCATATGTCTCAGCCTTATCTTTACTTGCCGGCCAATATTGAACGCACATAACCTATAAAACAATAATGATTATTTATCAATATCACTTGCCTCACCATATTTGAGTAAACGCAAGCTTTTTTAAGGATATTGTGAAAACGCTAGTTATATGTGAGAACTTAAACTTAATTAAGCCTCTTTCATGTCATGTGGATGTTACCACATCACTACTAGATTGCCAGTTGCAACCTTAACCTTAATTACATTTTATAATCTACTCTAAGAGGACTCAAGACTTCATCATCTAAGCAGAATACGTTAGCCATCTTACCACGAAGCAACAATATAGCGGCAAATTATGTTTACCCTCATTGTGAGGTTGTGCATTAAACACTAGAGCATGGCTCAGAATATACCTACAATATATATTGTAATCTTTGGAATATATGTTTGGTCATAATCATTGGAATTAATTACTTTAATACTATTGGATATGCACGTGATTGGTCAATCAAGTGACCAATCAGAGCTCTGGTGACTAACGGACAACAGGAGTGAGAAAGTAGATTTTAATTTATTATAGTTCTTATTTTTGTAAAGTTAACAAGTAAGAAATGCAAATAAAGAAACAGTGAAGTATAAAGTTCTGTTTTATTCTTAAGAGGCACTGCATTTTAAACTAAGTATAGGATAGTGTTAAAGATTGTCGTTATTTGTCTGAGATTCTAAACTTGTATAGAGTTCTGATTTCATAGTAAAAAATAGAACAGAACTGAATAAAACAGAAATTAATCGTGACATACAGCACCAATCCAAACTAATACTATAAAAGAAAGATTTGATTTTTTGTTTGTTTATTTGTTACAGATTAACTTAAAAACTACTCTATCAATACTAAAAATCCTTTCACTTTTAAAAAGCTACATTATGCAAAAATAACATAGGCTAATTTTTTACCCAACTGAGCAAACATTTTGGTCATGCGAACGAACTCACTACTAACTGCTAGTACTATATAAATTAAATACATCCTAGCAAATATTTCAAATTATAAAGGGAATCTATATTAATTAAGTAACATTATAAATGTGAAAGTTTGGATGTTTGGATGGATGGATGTTTGTCACTCAATCACGCAAAAACTACTAAACAGATTTGAATGAAATTTGGTACACAAGTAGATGATGACCTGAAATAGCACGTAGGTGACTTTTATCCCGGAAAGTTAGATAATCCCGTGGGATTCACCAAAAAATTTTATAATGCAGCGGGCTGCACGCTGCAGCTAGTAAAGACTTAAACCTGATAGTATATTACACGGTATTATATATAACAATACAAAAAAATTACAAATCAATAACAAAACGAAGAATAGACACAAACAATTACATAGCAGGCGTTAAAAATTATAAACATAACACTATTAAAGTGGAGCGGAAAATGAGAGAAGCGGAGATTGGCGAAATATCTGGACAGTATAATAGAAACGAATCGGGGTAAGAACTCGTTTATTTAAAATACAGGTAAGTGTTATATTAACCATGGAAGCTTAAAAGCGTTTATTACAATTTATTATTTATATACTTGTTATTAAATAAATACTCGTAGCCATCCATGTTTTGATGCACTAAAATGTGAAATTGGTGAATTATTTATTTTAACTAGCGATTGCCTCTCGCCGAATTTCAACCATAGAATAAACAATAAAATCTCTTTCAAGTTTGCCAACTGATTTTAGCCGTAAAGAAAATAGTAAACCTACATGTGTATATATTATTATGAATGGCAAATGAATGTGGTGTATGTAATGTTTATTTTAATTAATTTAATGTATTTCTAATACATTTTATTAAAAAATATTAAGTTTCTGCAGTGCTCAGCAATGTAAATTTTAACAGTGCCTTCATAGTCTACCGTTCGCGCAATTGTCATAAAAAGGTATCCAAAGTATTTTTTTCACGTTTTAATATATAGATAAAAAATTCATGGTATGTGAATTGCAAAATAGTAAGTTTTAAAAAGATATATTATGAAGAGGTTTTACCGAATGCTGATGATATAAAGCATAAACTACTAGCTGTTATTTGCTACTCGCAACATTCACGTGATCCAAAATCTTTACTTATTTTATAGTAGCCTATGCCACTAATGGTAAATAATTTTTAAGATCATTCCAGTAGTTTAGTCCCCCGTGTTGGTCCCGGGCTCCTCTGAAGAATAGGCCAACTGCCGTTCTGCCAGGCAGGTCGTAAAAGGCGACCGAGTGGCTATGCGCGTCACTACCATCGTGACTACTTGAGTGGTGGTGGTGGTAGAGTTCTGCATCGGCTCGCCCGGGTCTGGTACCACCGCCTTACCTATTCTTGCCGCAATAGCGTCAGTGCTGGTCGCAGTCGTTTTCCGGTTTGGAGGGTAAGGTAGCCGGTAAACTTATGCATGTGGCATTAGACCTCGCCACAAGATAGCAACGCACCATTAACATCTTTGGTGTCTATAGGCGATGGTTGACTCTTTCCTTCAGGAGACCCATCTGCTTGTTTGCTATCTTATGATATAAAAAAAAAGTTTGAGTTTATTCGTTACAAACATACAAATATTTTTTCTTTAAAATATTAGTGTAACAATCGTCATAGTAACAAACATATTATGACTTATCGATAACACGTCATTGCAATATAAACTGATAAGAAGCAAAGCATAAAAGAGTAATAAACTGAGTGCTAAGTGTAAGTTTTTCTTTTCGCATTCGATCGTGAGCGAGTTTCGAGTTTACTAGGAATTTGTATGTGATTTGTACAGCGCCATCTAGTGGTAAACTGGTTTCTCGCGTTTACCACTAGGTGGCGCTGTACAAATCACATACAAATTCCTAGTAAACTCCCAACGCGCTCACGATCGAATGCGAAAAGAAAAAATTACACTTAGCACTCTGTATAAAAGGCCGCACCTCGTTTCGAAAAGGGTCAGTCCACAGATTATTTATGGGTCAGTCGTTGTGTTCTTCTCTTTGTGGTAACTATGCCCGATTATATTACGAACTGAATGTAAGTAAGATATAAGTGATTCTTACATTGTAAAATTGATTATGAATATAAGTGACTTGAGTTGTTTAATTTAAAGAAATATTGCACGATTTTGAAGAATTATCAAACGTTTTACATTAGTATAAAGAGAAAATATTAGTATCACAACTGACAAATTTTTAATTATACTATAAATGCGAAGATTTGGATGGATAGATGTTTGTTGCTCAATTACGGCAAAACTCTTGAGAGGATTTGGATAAAATTTAGCATACAGTTAGATGATGACCTGGAATAGCACAAAGGCTACTTTTTATCCGAGAAAAATAAAGTGTTCCCGCGGGATTCACTAAAACTTTTATAATGCAGCGGGCTGCACGCTGCAGCTAGTTTTATAATAGGTTCTGAAATTTCTTTAAAGAAAAAAAATGGTATTTAATTTGCAAATTTTCCGTAAAACCTTATATGAAACTGCTGTGATGCAACAGAAATAAAAGATAGTGTAAGGAATGGGGCAAACTTATCCAAAGTCTGAAATTGGAGAAGACCACAGCGGCACAATAGTCCACCCACTTCCACCACATTTGAAAATTAAATACCATAATTTCTTCTTTAATTTATGGATTTCCGCAAAGTAACGCCTGAATCAATTAATTTGACCGCCCCGTTGGTAGAGTGGTTAGCGGCCCTGACTACGCAATCGACGGGGCTCGGGTTCGATCCCCGACGGGGACAAGCATTTGTGTGATGAGCATAAATGTTTGTATTTCCGGGTTTGGGTGTTTATTATATATATCCTAGTATTTATACATGTATTTCTATGTATTAGTATCGTTGACTAACACCCATAACACAAGGAAATAATTTGCTTACTTTAGGGTAGATCAGTAAGTGTAATTTGTCCTGTGAATATTATTATTATTTTATTTGTTTATTTTTTTCTCAGATATACTCTGGTAATATAATAAAACACGGGTTTTCACCAAGTGTTAAATTAATGATGACATGTTAATGTGATGATTAGGTTACTTTTAAGCTATTTATTTTATGTAAACATCTCCCTATTGGCTAGTTCCTGCTTGAAAAAACTTACGAACAATTCGGCATGTATTTAAAATAACCGCCTTTTGTAAATTTACATATGTGTGCTTAGGAAGATCAAGTAAGTTTAGGCTGTAAATTAACTGTTTCGGAATTACTCCAGTTGTAGATAACACTATAGGTACTATAACAACCTCAGTCATATTCCAGATTTTTTTGTTTCTTCACGGAGTTCCACATATTTTCTGAGCTTTTCGTTATTGTTTTCGTTATTTATGTAAATTCTTTGTATTTGGAATGGCAATATCTATTAAATATGTTTTTTTGTTTATTTTGTCAACCAAGACTATGTCTGGTCGGTTGTGGTGTATAGTATAGTTCGGTCGGTGAGAATCGATCTATCAAAGTATAACTTGTATTTTGAGTTTTCTACAACCGCAGGTGGCGAATATTTGTAATAGAGTACAAAATTACTTTTAGATAATTTAAAAATTGCGTCGGGTGACTGAGGTACATTTGTTAATAAGTTATATTTGTGTGATAGTTTCTGATGTATAATGTTTGCGGCTTGGTCATGTCGGTGTTTGTAATCATTGTGAGCTAAGGCATTACATGCACCAGTGATGTGTTAGATAGTTTCACTTAGACCTTTACATTGTCTGCATTGATCTGTAGCTATGTTACTGAGTTTTATGATATACTTCTGATTATTTTTGTTTCTATAACTTGATCTTGTATCGCAATCATAAAACCCTCAGTCTCAGGAAAAAGATAACCTTGTTTGAGCCACGTGTTTGAAGCATCCTTGTCGACATTTTCCTGAGACAAGTCGTGACGGTATCTTCCGTGGAGTGTTTTACTTTCCCATATCTGGATGAGTTGTTGATTACTTTGAGTATTTTCATTGTGTTGCTTTCAGGATTTGATAAATTAAGCGGTGTATAGTGGTGATCTGCATTGATTACTGCTCGATGAATAATTGATGAATTGCATTTTGTCCTAAAGTAAGTCCTTATGTTTGTTATTTGTTTATTGTGTAGATTTAGAAAGTCAATTACACCCCATCCTCCTTCTATACGTGGTAGTATTAGTCGCTGTACGCAAGACTTGGGATGATGTTTTCTGTGTTTAGTTAACAGCAGAGGAATCATTCGTTGCAATTGGATAAGTTCAGTTCGAGACCATTTTATTATTCCAAAGGAATATGTGAGTATTGGGATGGCGTAGGTGTAAATAGCCTTTGTCATGTTTCTTGAATTTAACTGTGTTTTTAGTATTGTGTTTATTCTGTCCTTAAATTGATGCTTCAGTTTTTATTTTATGTCTTTGTGGTGTATGTTTCTTGACTGATTATAACCTAGATATTTGTATGGATTATCACAATTTAATGACGTTATTTAGTCACCTGATTCAAGTTCGTAGGAATATTGATGGTGTTTTCCACTTTTAATATAATTAATTTTGCATTTTTCAATCCCGAACTCCATACAAATATCTTTTTCTGAGTCTCTCAGTTCTCCATACAAGATCGTTTTCTGAGTTAGCATAAAGTTTTATGTCATCCATATATAAAAGGTGATTAATAGTAGTGAGGCTACTGTATATAGTTGTTATAATAATAGAGTTTAAATGACTTGATAGAGGGTTAAGTGCGAGGCAGAACCATAATGGACTTAGAGTATCGCCGTGAAATATTCCTCGTTTTATTTGAATTGATTCTGTTTCTATTGTTCTGTTGGGAGTATACATGTATAATTTAGTTGTCCAATGGTACATTATGGTTTTTAAAAATGTTACAATGTTGGGGTGTACTTTATATAATTTTAAACTCTTTATCAACCATGAGTGTGGGACAGAATCGTATGCTTTTTTATAATCTATATAAACACTGTAAAGTTTGGAATTGACTTTTTGGACCTCTCCTAGAATACTTGAATCTATAATAAGTTGTTCTTTACAACCTTGGCTAGATTTGCTGCAGCCCTTTTGTTGTTCAGTGAGTATATTGTTCTGTTCAGTGTGCTGATATACGTATTGAGTTAGACAAGATGTAATTATTGTGTATATACTTTGTAAGCAAGTGATAGGTCTGTATTTAGCAGGGTCACCTGAGTCAGTTTGATCTTTTATATCATATAAGTGATGCCTCTCACTACGAAACTCGGTATTTTGTGTGGTTCTAAAATAAACTCATTTATGTGGCTAAGTAGTAAATCGTGAGTATTTGTGAATTTCTTATATCAAAAGTTGTGGATATTATCAGTTCCAGGTGCTTTCTAGTTGTGAAGTTTTCGCATCACATTATGAAAAACATCACTGGTAATTTACGCGAAGTTCATCTCCTTTAGATGTCTGTATCTTTCTCGTTCTTCGTTAATAAATTCATTTTCATCGTTGTGTATAACTGATTCTTGCCATATACTACCCCAAAATTTATACATTTCTTGATCTGTAGGCGTCAGTGAGTGACTAACTTCATTACTTTGAGATGTCCTTAAAGAGCGGCAAAATTGCTTCACATTTTGATAGAATTTAAGATTTTGTTCTTTACGGAGGGTGCAATTACAATATCACGCTAAATAAGCAGAAAATATTATTAACCTAATTTGGCTCTAAAAAAACTGAAAAACAATAATGAAACATTGCAAAACAGTAGCATAAAACTTTAATGTATTCATTATTGTTATATGTTTTAAATCGCTTTTAGTAATACTTTGTTAAAATTAAATCCGTTTCATATTTCACTTCAAAAGCATTTCTGCTTTATGGGCACAAGCGAAAAATTCATTTTATTTTACTCTCGTGAATTGAAACATTTCCAAAGTTTGTTTCGTTTGTGTCGTCGGACAATATAATAACCTTAATTGCACATAAAGCATTCGAACTGCGTAGTTTTTCGTTTTGTTTTTGTACGCAATGCTTGTATTCATTTGTACCGTTGTGTACATTGTCTATTCTCTTTTAAAATGTGGTCTATTTTTAGTCATATGCGAGGTTTCGTACTACTTTATTTTCAAAGCGAAAATTTTCTTATCCATAGAGATCCATAGAGCGATTTTTGGGAAGGACAAAATTTATTGTTGCGTACACTATATATATCCTGTTTTAAATGTGGTATTTTTTTATTAATAAGCTAGGTTTCGTAATCCTTTTTTTTGAAGCGAAAATTTCCTTAGCCGCATTGAGAGTCTTTTGCCGCGAGCCGCATTGAGAAAGAGAAACCATCACCAATTGACATAAAAAACGTTAATGGGTACATTGCTATTTGAGTGTCAGGATGACAATGCTACATGCATAAGACTATTCTACTCTCCAATCCAGTACAGGAAAATGACAAGCTTTGACGCTATTGCGGTAGGAATAGGTAAGCAAGTGGTACCATATACCATATCCTCGCCTGGTAATCACAATAGTAGTGACACCCATAGTCAAGCGGTCGTCTTTTACGATTTTCCTGGCAAATGTCAGAATTTAGGTAAGGACAAAATTGCAGTCCCGCTATTTTAGTGGAAGTAATGTACCTTCTTGCTGCCTTTCCACTAACTTTCCCATACTCCTGTCACTAGTTTCTTGCTAATCTATGTACGTACATACATAATATCTGTACTTATACAAGGTTACTTTTAAGGGTTTGGCCAAATTTTCAGAGGCTGCTCAGAATCGATAATATATATATTCGATTTATGCAATAAAAAATATAATTTAAAAATTCAAAATTTTATTTTTATCCGACACAAAAAACAAACGTATTTAATTTCAATTATGCAAAATTCGAACTAAATTATGTTGTGCCTTCAACCAAATTAAAAGTGGTCGACAAAAATGTTCTTAGAGTGACAGATTATATAATAGTTACTATCGTAATTATTGGTAAATGTGAAATGACACACTGCTAGCATTACAAAGTACATTCACAAGACTTGGTGCATCCAATTCATGAATTTAATGGGATATTTTTAAACGAATATATGTATATTATCTTGTAATAATTTTACAATAATAATTAAAAGGCACTTTTAATTCAATATTTAGTTTCTAATTTTAAAATTGGGCTGGACTATTAAAAGTAACCCAATATACAAAGGTGTCATTCACGGTAATATATTGCAAGGTCATTGGTTTTTTTTGCATTTCAAAATTGCTCAACGTGTTTTCACTTCAAAAATACATCATTTTTGTTAATCCTTTATTACGTAGTTCCATCATAAAACACCTGTAATATAAAAGTTACGACCCAACTTACACTTAATATTTTTATTCCCTGAAGACGAAAGTTTTCACATTGTGATTAATCTTAATTTTTATTATCCTCAAGATTACATCTGACCGGAGGTCCTTTGGTAATAAAATCAGGCTAAGAACGTATAAAGTATAGAACTTATATTTATACTAGCTGTTGCCTGCGACTTCGTCCGCGCGGATTTCGTTTACTCCGCACTGCTCCTCCCCTGTAGGTGATAGCGTGATAATATGTAGCCTATATGTTGACCCGACCTATTAGTAATATTCATGCAAAATTCGAAGTAAATCAATGCCTTTGAGTACCTTTTGAGTTTACCCCGGACATACACACAGACAAACAGACAAAAATTCTAAAAACTATATTTTTGGCTTCGGTATCGATTGTAGATCACGCCTCAAGTATTCTTTTAAAAAAATATTCAATGTACAGTTTTGACTTTCCTACGATTTTATTATATGTATAGATATATGCCTTGCAGGGTACGCAAAGTGACTGAACGCTTATGGACTCTCCGGTTCGCCACGATTCACCGGTTCGTCGGTTGCCGAGATGGGTGGTGATTCTCATCGCCGCATTTTACCGACCAGTAAACGATTATCGCTTATTTCTAGTGATAACTGAGATCGACGGCCTCATATATTCATCATACTGTGACATTGTATTGTATCATTTCATCGTACCAAATAATAGTTTAGAAAATAGTGGAGTGATTTTATCTCATCAAGAAGTACCAAAACTCTGTTTTCCTGTGTGTAGGTAAAAGCTGTACTGACAACATAAAGGCGTATCCAGTTTGATCTGTAATTTTTGGCAAATCTATGATAAGGATATATATATTTTTTTTATATCATAAGATAGCAAACAAGCAGATGGGTCTCCTAATGGAAAGAGTCAACCATCGCCTTGTCTCGCCCGGGTCTGGTACTACCGCCTTACCTATTCCTGCCGCAATAGCGTCCATGCTTGTCGCTGTCGTGTTCCGATTTGGAGGGTAAGGTAGCCGGTAAACTTATGCATGTGACATTAGATGTCGCCACTAGATAGCAATGCACCATTAACACCTTTAGTGTCTATAGGCGACGGTTGACTCTTTCCATCAGGAGACCCATCTGCTTGTTTGCTAACTTATGATATAAAAAAATGTATAACAATAACATTAATATTTTTTATTTATTATTGGTTCACATTTCCGTTCTTCCTGTTTCATTCTTAACAACAAATCAAATACTTAGGCATGAGTGCCACTTCAGTTTTTTTGTGCATAAGCCAAAGTTGATAACCCTAGCGCGACCGCCGAGCGTAAGTATACGCTCTTATATCGTAGGTAGTTAGGTAACCTAGCACGGTATAAAAGTGAAGTACATAGATGAGATTTATTTCTGTGCCTATTTATGTTGTGCCGACACACAGGAAAATCCAAGCATTAAGGCGAGGCATCGGGACAAACGGGAAAAAACTGATTTGCTAAATCACGTTTTTTTACATTGATTGTTAAATAACAATTTTACAAAAATTATACGATATACATGAAGATATTATCTAAAGAATGTGCTAACTTATTACACGATAGAGTGTACTTTACTTGATCATATAAAATTCCAAAAACAAGCTAAAAAATCGCTAAAACAAATAATTTGTTAATGATATTTCTAATCTTCCACATGATTTTTTATATGGTGATATTTAGTTTTAAATACAAAAAAGAATGTACTAAATTTTGGTTTTCCGCTGAAGTCCTTCATTTATTTATCCGAAAATTAGCGTTTCCCAGCGGTTTCAGAACATACCGCGCCACCCATTTCCTATAGAATTGACACGCGTCAAAATACCTCGCCTTAAGATGCCATTGCCTTTAGATGACCAACAAGAAGGTTAAGCTTACCTTAATAAAGTCAAACGTTTTAGTCAGCATCACGATGGCCGCGGCTCGCTCTTGCCAAATCATCCTCCAGAACGACACCACCGTGTCTTCTGTTGGTCCTTGCGTCACAATATATGCGTTTGGTTTCAATATACTCTGTCGAGATAAAAATTAGTCAATATCCACTATGTTAACAAATACCTTCACGTCCGTATCCCCGAAGAATTAGGCAGTATAACCATGGGCGTACTGAGGAGGGGGGGAGGGCAGGGAGGGGCAGCTGCCTCCCCCTGGAATGTTTACCTCTACTAACTATATATTGTTGTAGACAATAAGATAAAAATATAGCCTGGTCCAGAACCTAGGTACGCCCATGAGTACAACCAGTACACCCATAAGCCGAAGATCTTAATCCCACAACGTGATAGGTGGCATGCCTACTGTCCAACGGGCACTTACCCAATCCCGGACAACTTTGTTTTAATCAGACAACTGAAAAAAAAATTAAATTTACACAGTAGAGGAAAATGGAGGAAGCGAGACAAACCTGCAAGGATTGTGATATATGGCACTCGGTCCTCTCTGCCTACCTCGTAAGGGATTTGGCGTGAAGATATATATGTATGTGGGTACATAGTAGAAATGCAGCAACCGAATTCCCATTTCCTGCATCTCAGGAACCTTGCATCAGATCTTCATTAGATTATAATGGGACTACGTGGGAAGTATACCCTCTCAAAAAAAAACCGGTGAAGTGCGAGTCAAACTCACGCACGATGGGTTCCGTATCATCATCTATAAAAGAAAATCACGTTTGTTGTATGTATACTTAAATATTTATTTCATATATTAAGTCATTGATATAAAAAAAACAAGATGCACAGTCCCATACAAAACTGACACTCAAAAGTGTCTCTAATTTCATAGTTATAGATTTAGCAAAAATATATGTTTTTGCATATTCAACCTTAAACGCAAGATTTATAGTTGTTTTTACAAAGCAATGTACAAAAAGAAATAAAATTGAGTGTCATGACCGACGCGATTCTATTTGAAATGAGCGCACAATTTAAAATTGTGCACTCTTTTTTCGAGGACGTTTTTAAGACATTTTTTTTATAAAATAACATAGCAAACAAGCAGATGGATCTCCTGATGGAAAGAGTCAACCATCGCCTATAGACACCAAAGATGTTAATGGTACGTTGTTATCTTGTGGCAAGGTCTAATGCCACAGGCATAAGTTTACCGGCTACCTTACCCTCCAAACCGGAACACGACAGCGACAAGCACTGACGCTATTGCGGCAAGAATAAGTAAGGCGGTGGTACCAGACCCGGGCGAGACAATGCAGAACTCTACCACCTAGTAGCCACGATGGTAGTGACTCGATAGCCAATCGGTCGCTTTTTACGACCTGCCTGGCAGAACGGCAGTTGGCCTATTCTTCAAAGGAGGCCGGGACAAACATATCTTGAGTTTTTTATATCAATGTATTAAGTATTTATTTTTATAGTTAATATATTTCCAAATGCTTTCTGTTTTTGAAAATATTCAAAATTCTACCTGTTTATTAAGATCTAGTGAAAAATTGCATAAAAATTTGTATGGGAGCTCCCTTTAATATTTATTTTATTTTTATTTAGTTATTTATTTTGAAGGGAAATATACAACTAAATATTCCTTGAAAATTTTAAGCGTCTACATGTTACCGTTATTATTAATATGGAGCAAAAAAAAGAAAAAACACGTTTATTGTATGGGGCATCCCCCCCTTAGTATTTAATTTATTTTGTATTTTTAGTATTTGGTGTTATCGGAAATACATAATTTGTGAAAATTTCAGTTTTCTAGGTATCACAGTTTATGAGATACAGCCTGGTGACAGACAGACAGCGGAAGCTTAGTATTAGGGTCCCATATTACCTTTTAGGTACAGAAACCTAAAAACGGTTCATACATGACCGACTTCTTAATAGGAGGTCACAAACATAAAAAAAGTATCTTCACGCTTGTATCCCCGAAAAGGTAAGCAGAGATACAACAAGTGCACTCACGATTAGCCGAAGATATTTGGTGCCACAATGTGGTAAGTGGCAAGCCTATCGTCAACCGGGCACTTTCCGATCTCGGGCAACGTTGTTTTTATCAGAAAATTGAAAAATACATTTTTAGAATTGGTCGACCCAGGAATTGAACTCGTGAACTCGTGTGGTCGTGAAACCGATCCAACTCCGACACCGGACCACTAGACCACAGAGGCGAATAACATAAAAAAGTATGTTTTTTTTATGTTTGTTGCTTTAGAACTAGGTCATTTTTGAACCAATTTTGAATTTTTTTTCTTTACTAAAATAAGACTTCACGGGAAGTATCTATTCAAACAAAAAAAAAATCAGAATCGGTTCATAAATGTCTGAATTCTGAGGTAACCTCAAATACAGCCAAATTTCCTTTTGGAAAGTCAGTTGACAAAATAAACACACACTTATAAACACATATATTTATCAACTAGCTGTTGTTGTCCACGACTTCGACCGCGCGGACTTCGTTTACTCCGCACAGCTCCTGCCCCGTAGGCGATAGCGTGATAATATGTTGATATATATGTTGACCCGACCTATTAGTAATATTTATGCAAAATTTGAAGTAAATCTATGCAGTACTTTTTGAGTTTACC
The DNA here is from genome assembly GCA_036924255.1 of Apodemia mormo. NCBI lineage: Eukaryota > Metazoa > Arthropoda > Insecta > Lepidoptera > Riodinidae > Apodemia > Apodemia mormo. Next base: position 9,687,176 of record JAUPFN010000019.1, read on the forward strand.
CCGGACATACATACAGACAAACAGACAAAAATTCTAAAAACTATATTTTTGGCTTTGATATCGGTTTTAGATCACGCCCCAAGTATTCTTTTAAAAAATATTCAATGTATAGTTTTGACTTTCCTACGATTTTATTATATGTATAGATATTATTAAATTTAAGGCTTTTTACGACGGGGGTCGAAACGGGATAAATGGCCTAAATTGAAAAAAGAGAGGACTCGCTAAAATATACACCGACTAACATCTTCATATTGTTAGAAAAACAGGTCTAATTTCACGCAAACGACATCATTATCCCGTCTCATTGTGCTTTAATGTCCAATAAAATAGGGATCCTCTTACAAAGGTCCTCTATTACACACAATGGCTATGCTTCTTTCGGGAAATCAGTGCTTTACTTAGGGTTGAGTAAATAATGTACTGCCGTTGGAATGGATAGTCGTAATCGGAAACGTTTTTCAACCAATTTCCTAAAACCTCCGTTTTAATTATAAATTCCGATATATTTTGATGTGAAACGTCTATTTGAGTACCTTGGCATGAAACTTTCCTTGTTTTTTTCCGGGACCCTCTTCAACCGACTTCCCAAAAGGAGGAGATTATCAATTCGGCTGTAAGTTTTTTTTAAATTATAGGATAGCAAACAAGTAGATTGGTCTCCTGATGGAAAGAGTCAACCATCGCCTATGGACACCAAAGGTGTTAATGGTGCATTACTATCTTGTGGTTAGGTCTAAAACTAATTGCATAAGTTTACCGGTTACCTTACCATCCCACCGGAACACGACAGTGCAAAGCACTGACGCTATTGCGGCAAAAATAGGTATGGTGGTGGTATCTGACCCGGGCGAGACAATGCAGAACTCTACCACCTAGTAGCCAACACCTGGTCCCGGACTCCTTTGAAGAATAGGCCAACTGCCGTTCTGCCAGGCAGGTCGTAAAAGGCGACCGATTGGCTAAGTAAGTCACGATGGTAGTGACTCGTACAGCCAATCGGTCGCCTTTTACGACCTACCTGGCAGAACAGCAGTTGGCCTATTCTTCAAAGGAGCCCGGGACCAACACGGGGAAAATTTAAGAAGTCTGTTATTTATGAACCGGTTTTGAATTTTTTTTTTGTTTGAGTGTGTATATTTTCCGTGTCGTTTCATTTTAGTTTTGTAAAGATGTAATGCAGGTTTCTGGAGATAAAGGGAATAGTAGGCGGTTGCTGTAGTTTGACTGCGTTAAAAAATATTAAGTGAAGATTAATTTAAAAAAAGGAATAAATATTTCTTTTGTTTTATACAAAAGAGTTTTGTCCATATACCAAACGTTAAAGATTTGGATGTTTCAATTTACAGTTAGAAACTAAAATCAAAATATAATAATGCAATTACATATTTGTGTTTGCTATTCGTCTCGCCACACGACGATCATGGGACGAAACATTCGTATACGAGTGCCGTCGCAAACTTACTGTTTACACATTCGTGGGGTGAATCATTTTGACATTCGCACACGAACATCGAGGACGTGAAAATAATGGCGGCATGCGCGCTACATCTATTGAGTAGTTGAAAATCTCATAAAATCTCATACTAGAAGATATCGGTTCCATGCATCGTTTTCCTTTTTCTATTTTTATGATTGCCATATGTCGGGTTCCAAATAATAATATTGCTGGATAAATTATACAAATCGATCTCGACCCAAACTAAGAAAATTATTTGCTTGTGTTATGGGTGTTAGTCAACGATACTAATATACAGAAATACATATATAAATACTGTTACATACATAAGAAAACTCTCAGTATTTACGCGTGTTCGTTATTCGCGTCGCCATTCGCCTTGCGATTCGTACGAATGCGTAATTTATGCAGCATTAATATCACAAAATAACAAATTTGAACGCAAAGGCAATATTTATTGAGGGTAGGACGTACATCAGTGATAAAATATTGCATACTAAAATATTTAAATAAACAAGTAATTAATATACTTTTTTCTCTAATAACAAATCATATATCATTAAATTTATACTCAGTTTTAGTCCAAACGTCAAAATATAATAATTTTATCCGTCAGAACGTAGAAATTACATTGTTATTATAATTTAAGGGTCAGTGATTCCAGTTGCTCAAGTGAATATAAATCTAACAATTAATTAATTTGAGGTCATAAGGGTTATGTCAGATGTTTGGGAGTCGTATTATTGTTTATTCGTCCCAGCTGTAGTTGACCGAAACTACCGGGTTTAATTAAGTTATTAGGTTATTAGGCATGTAAGTTCTCCCCAGAGTTTAAATGAAAGGTCTATATTATGAAATGCTAACTATAGTCAGCGTCTGTACTCACTTGAAAGAGAAAATCCGTAAAACTGTTAACCCTACAGGCCATCCCTGAAACTTCTCGCTAAATTGAGGTATTCTATTCTCAAAAAAGCAAAAACTGTACTAAATAACTATATATTCTAATATTCATTAAAAATGATAGTATTTTGATTTTTGGAAATCTGTATATTATGGAAACGATAATCGAGTTTGATATTTCGAATGGCATTCACCGCAATATTTAAGGTCTAAGATGTCGTCTTAGCAACGTTGTCGATCGACTGAAAAATGTCCAAGTAATGTAATTAAACAGTTTTTTCAAAAATCTCAAATTATCGACCGATTTTGATACAATTCGTGGTATTTGACGCAGTGTTTTAAAAATAAAAGCTGACTAGATTTTTAAATTGTTAATCGCAAATTTTGTTGTAAACAACATAATTATAATATTTGAAAAGCTGTAATTTTTAAAAACTTAATTCGATTTTGATTTTTGTTATAGTATTAGACGCTGTTTTGTAAATTCTAAAATGTAACAAGTCAAAAAACGATCAGTTTAAATAATCCCGAAGTTATGTGTTGACATAGCTTCGGGACTCTCTTTTTTCAAAAATTTTCGTAAACTCTCGAACAGATTAACCGATTTTGATGGCAGCATTGAACACAGTTTTTTAAGGAATAGATCTGTTTAAATTTTGTTATCAGTCGGTACATTAATTTTCAATTAAATACAAGAAAAACACTTTTTTTTCCAAAACTTTTATTCAGATTATTTTTGAATTTCTTAAAATCTTCAGGAACGAATCGATTCAAAATTATAGAAAGTTATGTTAGGCAGAACGAAATTGAATGCCATCAACCACGTTTCAGATGTTTACATATACACATACACACACAAATATACATAGCCATACTGACGTCATTATGAAAATAGTCGAAAAAGGTTTCTAGTACCAAAAATGTGAAGATCTAGTGAAAACTCGATTTTCGAAAACCGGGGCAAAATTAGTAACTTCCTACTATTTTTGTTCGTTTGCTATGTTATGATATTAAAAAAATATAATATATAAAAAGTAAATTGGTAATTTCTATAAAAATCTGAATTCCTTCTTTGATTTTGTTTAAGACTGGGAAAATTAAATACTTTACAGACATGCGTATAAAAATCTAGTATTAATTTCAAATAGCATTACATATATAATGTATACCAAAGATTTATACAAACTTTGTTTAAACAACATTACTAAAATTAATACAGTTATCTCTCTCAAACAAAACAATACGAGCCAAGATAAGATAAATAAGCAAAAGTTGGTTACTTTTGAACACAATGCAATGGCATGAAAGCGAACGAACCAAGTTAAATATCAATTATAATGTTGTTGGTTTGTTGGATTTGTTTTATAATAAAATAGCGATGTACCCATAATTAAGGCAAAAGTCTATCACATTTTCTCGTGTACACTCTTATTTATGTGTTTGAACAAATGGGTAGATTCCCAAATCGTCGGATTTTAAGTAGGTATTTCTAAGTGTTGCAGGCGTAAAATTCTATTTTACAACCCTGAGTCCGGGGTAAACTCAAAGTATTGCATGGATTTACTTCAAATTTTGCATGAATATTACTAACAGGTCGGGTCAACATATAGGCTACATATTATCACGCTATCACCTACGGAGGAGGAGCTAGCTGTGCGGAGTAAACGAAGTGCGCGCGGACGAAGTTGCGGGCAACAGCTAGTACACAATAAACACCCAAACCCAAAAAAAAAAAACGTTTGTCCCTGTCGAATCGAACCCGAGCCCCATCGTTTCGTGATTAGGTTCGCTTACCACTCGACTAATAGGGTGGTTATCATTGACTACATGAGGTCCCGAGTTCGATTCCCGGGTCAGATAACACAAAAATGTGTTTAATTTTCTTATAAAAAACAAGTGTGTCCGGGCTTGGAGAAATGCCCGATTGGCGATAGGCTTGTCACCTATCACATTGTAGTATCTTCAGTTACTCGTGGGTATGAAGAGGTAGGCAGAGGTACAACTAGTGCATAGTTGTACCTCTGCCTATCTCTTCATGGATACGTGTCTGAAGATACTTTTCATAGGTCTTATATACCAAATCAAAAACAATATATAAAATTAGATTTCGTTAAAAATACAAAAAAGCTAGATAGGGAAACAATAATCAGATGATTAGAGTGCCCCTGTCTAGTTTTTTGTATTTGTTTGTATCCAGTGGTATGAACTATACCACGGATTAAACTGGATACGCATTTCAAAGCAATTTCTGAGGTTGTCAGTTTCGCTTGCATTTACAAAGAGATATTGTTGACAAACACCCATATCATAAGTAAATGACCTGCATACTTTGGGGTTAAATCAATTCGTGTGATTTGTCCACTGATATTATTATTACTGACATCATATGTCAGTAATAATAATATCGACCACTTAACGACAGAGGCGATAAAAAACCTATAAACTCAAATTTTCACCCTCCAACCCACCTCTCAAAAACTCTCAAACCACCAAATTATTCACTACAAATTAATATAGCAGAGCAACGCTTACCGTAATTGTCTTATTAGTCGAGTTACTGAAGCGCAAAAAACATTTCGACCCAGAATGCCTCAATTATGAATAAACTGATTGAAAATTACAACAAAGATGTTTATAGTGCATTGCTGTGATGCTATTGTGGCAGGAATAGGTTAAACAGTGGTATCACAACCGGGCAGGGCGTTGCGGAACTATAAAAGTAATTGTTACGAATTTAATGATACATCTAGCCAATTCCTTATATTGTTACAATTAATCTATAAAAGTGAAGAATTGAAACGCTGGAAAAATCTAGAAATAAAAGAAAGAGATAGGCTACCTCTGTTGATAAACAATAGCCGACGTCACCCAAACAGCTACTCCATAATCAATCTTCTGTCATAGGCATAAGGGTGACATGGCGTGTACTTACTTGGACTTGTTTACAATCAGAAATGTTGTTGTTTACGCGATAAATTTGGATTTTTCCGGAACCAGGTAGAACTTTACCCTGGGTATAAATAAAGATGTGTTGAAAAATAGAGAGCAGTTTTATACAGTGATCGAAAGCGATAGTACGAGCGACCAGTGTGAAGCAGACTGACCAGCGTGTAATACAGTGTATAAGAGAAGTGTTTTGTCGTGTATTCGGTTAAGTTTAGTCTTAGTACAGTGAGTGACTAAGTTATCATTATTTATTATATCAGTTAATCAGAATATATATATATATATATATATATATATATATATATATATATATATATATATATATATATATATATATATATATATATATATATATATATATATATATTAGGCTGATTCAAAAAAATCGACTTTTTTTTTTTCGATACTGAAACCCAAAAACCTTCGGAAAGGTGTAAAAAAACGCCTGTAAAAATCTGAGCTCTTAATATTTATATTTAAGGGTCGCGCACTGCGAATTTCTATTAAATAACACAGGCAAAATTTTTTACAAACTTTAGAATTTTATCACTTCCGAGTGGCTTGCTGGACGGCTAAGATTATAGCTGATTCTTGTAGAGAATTTGACGCTCTACAAAAAAGGTCTCTTGTAAATTTTCGATTATTCGACTCTTTTAAAAGATATTCAAAGTCAAAGATAAACCTAGAAAAAATTAAAGGTTTTTTTCAACACAACTAAAACACAACTATGAATCTACCGAATTGAACTATAAATTATAATAAATATTCAAGGTAAGATTAAGAAAGATAGTTCAGAACAAAGCGGCACAGTGACAAGTGAAGTAATAACAAATATTTTTTTGGTTATATCGATAAAAAAGAGCACTACTCGCCTAATACACTACTGTTGGTAATTTTCTATTAAATAATGCGACTTGGCTTAAATCATGTCAAAAAAAGCGTCTATACAAAACCACAAATGAAATGGACTAAGGATAATCTCAGAATTACAAAAATGCTTCAGAAAATATCGCTAAAAGCAAAATTTTATAAAAAGTCTGGTAGATCAACCAAAAAGTAGAAAAAAACCTTTAATTTTTTCTAGGTTTATCTTTGACTTTGAATATCTTTTAAAAGAGTCGAATAATCGAAAATTTACAAGAGACCTTTTTTATAGAGCGTCAAATTCTCTACAAGAATCAGCTATAATCTTAGCCGTCCAGCAAGCCACTCGGAAGTGATAAAATTCTAAAGTTTGTAAAAAATTTTGCCTGTGTTATTTAGATAGGAAATAGAAATTCGCAGTGCGCGACCCTTAAATATTAATATTAAGAGCTCAGATTTTTACAGGCGTTTTTTTACACCTTTCCGAAGGTTTTTGAGTTTCAGTATCGAAAAAAAAAATAGTCGATTTTTTTGAATCAGCCTAATATATATATATATATATATATATATATATATATATATATATATATATATTCTAGATGTTGCCAGCGACTTCGTCCGCGCGGACTTCGTTTATGCCGCACTACTCCTCCCCCGTAGGTGATAGCGTGATAATATGTAGCCTATATGTTGACCCGACCTGTTAGTAATATTCATTCAAAATTTGAAGTATCCATATCCATCCAAAATCCATGCAGTACTTTTTGAGTTTACCCCGGACATACATACAGATAAACAGACGAACAGACAACCAGACAAAAATTCTAAAAACTATATTTTCGGCTTCGATATCGATTATAGATCACGCCCCAAGTATTCTTTTAAAAAAATATTCAATGTACAGTCTTGACTTTCCTACGATTTTATTATATATATATATATATATATATATATATATATATATATATATATATATATATATATATATATATATATTCATCCCCGTATCCCCAAAGAGGTACGCAGAGGTACAACGTTTCTTCCGCCGGATCTTCTCAGTGTGTGGCCGCGTTTCGATCCGGTAGTAATTGTAAAAATCGACTCACAACATTTTTAGTTTATTGATAAATAATTATAATTTTAAAATATTTGCACACCATATCATGGTAGAATATGTTGGTAACTTAATCAAATTTTAATACCTTGTAACTCCCATATTCTGGCAAATAAATAATTTCTTTCTTTCTTTCTTTCTTTCACGATTTGCCAAAGACACTACATCCCACAATGTGATAAATGGCCAGCCTATACCAACCAGGCACTTTTTCCATCCCGGGCAACGTTGTTCTTGTCAGAAAACGGAAAAAACACATTTATTTCCGACCCGGGGATCGAACCCGGGTCTTCATGTGGTCAACTCGGACGCCGGATCACTAGACCACAGAGGCAACATATGTATGTTTTTTTAATATCATAAGATAACATACAAGCAGATGGTTGTTCTTATTTTCATTTATTTTTATTTCATAAGATAGCAAACAAGCAGATGGGCCTCCTGATGGAAAGAGTCAACCATCGCCTATAGACACCAAAGGTGTTAATAGTGCGTGCTACCTTGTGGCGAGGTCTATTGCCACATGGATAAGTTTACCGGCTACCTTACCCTCCGAACCGGAACACGACAGCGACAAGCACTGATGCAATTGCGACAGAAATAGGTAAGGCGGTGGTACCTGACCCGGGCGAGACAATGCAGAACTCTACCACCTAGTAGCCACGACGGCAGTGACTCTCATAGCCTATCGGTCGTGTTTTACGACCTGCCTGGCAAAACGGCAGTTGATCTATTCTTCAAAGGAGCCCGGAATCAACACGGGGAAATGTACATATGGCCTGAGGCAAATATTGGAAATTTTCAGGGTCTACAATATTTGCGGATCAAATATGTATTTTATCCGCAATCTATTGAATGCGTTAGATACTATTTCCTACTGTAAGTTTGATGTTGTATCTCCTCATTTAAATTTCTGATCTTAATTGGCATATAATATTTTAATTTTAAATTATTTGAGTGTAAATACTTACATCTATATACGAGGCATTAATATAATCAGAGTCTGGTTCTCTGTCCACTGTTTGTAGCACCACTCTGTTGTAATCATCTGCGAAAAAATAACTAATGTGAATTATTTAAAAATTAATATACATTTTTTAAAATACTTGAACAAAAATAAGAGTATTTACTTTTATTTTCATTCATTTGTTAAGTTAATTCAATTAAGCGAGATCAAACTTGATTTGGGAATATATTAATTACGCGCACTTTGGCCTTTCTTGAATTTCGTAATCCAAGATCTAAACTAAGCCTAGATTAATTAGTTTATAAATTTTATACTTTTTGTCGTCGGATCTTTTTCCAATTCAATCCAAGATCTAAACTAAGCCTTGATTAATAAGTTTATAAATTTTATACTTTTTGTCGTCGGATCTTTTTCACCAAGCTTCTTTTTATATTTTGGAAGAATGAAATTTGTTTGTACTTTTTCAAGATTCACTTTTATGTAATCCACTATTATGTGTCGCCCGATCTCATCTTTCCAAAATATTTTAAGTGTTTAAAATCAGAAATCAGAATAATGAAATACTTTACAAAGAGTATACAATACTATGTACTTTATTCATTAAAACATTTTACATTTCCATTAAAATATTTTGACGCGTCAACATTTTTTTAAACTACTACCGGATCGGAAACGCAGTCACACACTGAGAAGATCCGTTGGAAGAAACTCAGCGGGCTTGTCTTTTTTCATATCATTTATTTATTAATTGTTACAGTAATAATAAATACTATCGATATGAGGAGCAGTTAATCCCATGATTTCCTGTCATGTAGGTATTCAGATATTTTATACAAAATTCATTCAAAATTCATATTAAAAATAAGTTTGTTACTGTGATTTTTAAACTTTTTAAATTTTTTTAAATAGGACTCTGAAAAAGTATGAGTAAATTTTATTTCACCAAAAAATATTAGAACTCTAACAGACATTTTTAGTTTGTACATCGAGTACCAGAATCGAACCAGTTTCAATAACCCTTTATTGAAACGCTGTTGCATTTTAAAAGTTTTAGGCAAATCCCGCGGGATCAACTAATTTAACAGGACATCATCTACATGTGTGTCAAATTTCATTCCGATCCGTTCAATAGTTTTAGCGTGATTGAATTACAAACATCCATCCATCTATCCAAACAACCATCCATCCAAACGTCGAGACTTTCGCTTTTATTTATAATATTAATATTAATATAGACATATTATTTTACTCTTATTCTCTGTTCATTCCTTTTTATAATATGTAATCTGATCTTGAATTATTTTAATGAAATCATTGCCTATCAAAAAACAGATTTTAAGTGAATACTCAACTTAGTAAACTTATAGGGTAAGCTACGCATGCTACGACGCACTTGCGTAGCAAGCATTACGCTAAATACTTATAGGAAACTACGAAGTGCTACGTCATTCAGCTACAATATGCTACATCATTCTACGTATTACGTAATATTATGTCTGAAGATTTTCTATACACTTTTTAGATCTTTTCTGTATATCCGATGAATAATGTGCGTAAGTGGGTAACGGGTTAGCTATAATTTTAATTAAAAACACAATATACTTACAAGGAATAACTTTTTGATTTTGGTTTTTTGAAAGATTAGTTTTCCTTGTAGCATGTCGACAGGCGTGAGTTTCCACTTTTATTGCAGTCTGAAACAAAAAAGGAACACTAGGTAACATTTTAAAAACAATTTATACTAATATTATAAATGAGCTAAAGCTAAAGTGCTTGATTGATTTTGATGAAATTTGGCATAGATATAGTTAGCCTATGTTTGACCCTGGGTCAAACATAGGCTAACTTTTTCAAATTTGAATGAGAATCTACTCACAGGCGAAGATGCGCGGATCAGCTAGTTCAGAATAAAAAAATTATATGTTGTGCAAAAATCGCACCAAAAAACAGATTATTTATTTCGAAAATACTATTAAATTATATTATATAATTATATATATATATATATATATATATATATATATATATATATATATATATATATATATATATATATATATATATATATATATACACTAGCTGTTGCCCGTGACTTAGTCCGCGCGGACTTCGTTTACTCCGCACAGCTCCTCCCCCGTAGGGTAGGACCCGACCTGTTAGTAATATTCATGCAAAATTTGAAGTTAATCTATGCAGTACTGTCCTACGATTTTATTATATGTATAGGTAAATATAAATAATATAAATAAATAATAAATATCCATATTATCTTTAAAATTTGAGTAACCATAGATGAAAGGATTCAATGCCTACGAATTACCAAAAAAATATAAGAAATTTTTAAATTATTTTAGAATATAGACTCTAAAGGCTCCGTATTGGTCCAGGCCCCTTTTGAAGAATAGACTGCTATTCTGCCAGGTTGTTCATAAAAGACAAACTATTGGCTATACGAGTCACTACCACCGTAACTACTAAGCGGCTGAGTTCAGCAACGTCTCGTCTTATGTGTCATCTTCACTTTACCAAATAGGCAATTGCCGCTACATTTTTAATGCTTTGTCGTATTCCGGTTTGGATGGTAAGGTAGCCGGTAGAATTTTGCATGTGGCATTGGCATTCCGTCACATGGATAGCAATGCACCATTAGCATCTTTGATATCTATAAATCATGTTTTTTTTTTCCATGAGGCCATGTGCTCATTTACTATTTAATTGTTATATAAAAGAGAACTTGATGGTCTGGTATATGGCGGAATGGTATCAAATCCGAGCGAAACGTTGTGGATTTTACCACTATATTAGTTATAATTAGGTATAATAATATCTTAGCTTCCATTCTAAGTATAGTAACGCTAAGTATCATATTAGCTAAGAGAAACCTATTTATAAAATAATTCAATGACTATTTTAATAGCTTCATAATAAATTTCAGTTTAATAATAATGAAGTGAATTGCGACTTTGTCTTTCTACATTTAAAGATCAAAATACGAAACTCAGAGCTAGGCATCTTTCATGTCTCCAGTAAAGAATCAATTAGCCATGCATTAAATTCTAAAATGTTGTCGACATTATCGATCACTTATATTAAAATAGGTTTGACCTTTAAAGAGTGGGCGTCATTTTAAATCTGTATAAAATTACGAGTAAATAGGTCTCGAAATTTTATTCATTATCAGAATCCTAATAAGAACTACTTAACTGTGGAATTTTGCTACCTCAATCTTTCTCTCTTCACTTGGAAATCTAAAGTGCCAGGACTTGTTTGAGTTTGTGTACGAACTGAAAAGCAAATATTTGCCCTAATTAAATGAAATAACTATAAAGTTTTGACCACTAATAACAATTTTTTTCTCTTAAAAATATGCGTAGACTTGTATCAAAGATTTTCAAATCTAATGACGCGTTCCAAATATGTCATCTTTTAAATCTTTACAAAAAGGTATCTTTTTAAGAAATATTTGGAAGTAGTCACCTAATCAAAATTTTCATCCCATATGACAATTTTTGATCTAAAAAACTACGTCAAATACTACAACAAATATTTTTAAATCGTACGACGCCAAATTGCAGGGATGGCCTCCAGGGTCAACCGTTTACCGCATTTTTACAGGAAAAGTGACTACAAAGTCACTTTTTTATATAAAAATCCATTTTTGAAAAATACAAAAATATACTGGGCTAATTTTTTGCGCCAGCCATCCTGTGTATTTTTTTTTTATTGGCATATTTAAGAGCTTTAAAAACTTTTAGATGTAACGTGTGTAAATTTTATTTCTGTTGATTTAGTGCCAATTTTTAGATAAATTAATATTAAAAATATTGGCTTTCTGTAAGTTTACGCCATATATGCTTAAAATACGATTAACTAGCTAACATATTAACTAGTCGTAATTCGACTGTAAGTTTGATCATAGACTATATTAATATACCTTATAAGTTTGTTAAAAGACTCACCATAAACAAAATGGTAGAAAGACGTCTGCTGGGTCCACTAACAATTATAATTAGTGCACCCAGCAGACGTTGTTCTTCATAAACCGGACCGCAGCGCCTCCTACCTAGTTCAATTGTAAACCTATTCCATTCTGAAATCCACTTGAACACGCACAAATATGTCTTCAAAATCAGTCTAGCCATTTAGGAGGAGCTCATTCAAATACAATATGCAAGGAAGAATTATGGATACAAATATATTGGCTTTTTGCAGTTCATTATATTAAAACCTTTAATTAGGCCAAATTTCACTATCTTCATTAATGTACAGATATAGATAATAAGCAAAGTCACCTTTATTCGGATGTTATTCAAGCACATTATATATGAATTTCTCTTCGAGTTGAATAAAATTTACGGCTTATAGAGCTTAGACGAGTGAAAATAATAAATCACGTCAGACTCTGTCTGCCACATACGTCGTCTCGATATGGGTCACCGTGTTAAGCCGGCCAAATATTAATTGTCATCGTTACTTTGATACCGCATCTTGGGTAAAAAAAATACCTTCAGACCTTAAAAAGCTTTAGGGTTTTTAATATCTCACAAAGCCTTTATTTATATCATAGAATCACAAACAAGCAGATGACTCTGGATGGAAAGAGACAATCATTGCCTAAAGACACCAAAGGCATTGCTATTCGTTTGGCGGCACAGCAATAATACCACATGCATAAGTTTCTCTGTTACTTTTTCTATTAATCCGGAATACAAGAATAAGTATCTTCACGCCCGTATCCCCGAAAATGTAGACAGAAGTACAACAAGTGCACCCAAGATTAGCCGAAGATACTTATTCCTACAACGTAAAAGGTGGCAAGCTTATCGGCAACCGCGCACTTATCCAATCCTTGGCAATAGAGTTTTAATCAAAAAACGGAAAAAATTTGAATTGTCCGACCCGGGAATCGAACCCGGGACCTCCTGTGATCGGCACTGACACCGAACTTCTAGACCACAGAAACGAATACAAAAGTAAACATAATTTATGCTATAGTGGTACTCTGCCCGGGCGAGAAGTTGCTGAACTTTACCTTTTAGTCACGATGGTTGTAACATGTTTAGTCAATCGTTCGCCTTTTACGACTGCTTGGCATAATGTTATAAGGTTTATTATTCAAAGTGTTCAAATTTACTAAGGTTTTTTATAATACTTTGAACGTAGTGAACGCCAACAACTTCCTTTTACGGCCTGGCCACAGCTATCCGTGGCGTGAACTGCGACGTGGATTGCGGCGCGACGGATCACCCGTTTTTCTGGGTATGTCACAACTCGACTAGTTGCGATCAAAGCGGCACGGCGTTGGCGGTGGATGTAATTTAGAATTTTTGAAATTGCTCAATATTCATGATTAATTTCAAACTCTCCACTTGAAAAAAAAAAACAAAATGTTTTGCTTTGGTCGCGTGATGTGAAATGCATCCCCTGATTTCTCTGGGCGCGCCATTCTGAGCTGTGGCCACCTCATTACATTAGTTTTATTCGCTCATTACACCGCGCGTTGCTCGGTTCTATTGGCACCGCAAGTCGCGCCGCAATTTGCGTCGCCGGTAACTAGGGCACACTTCAAACAGTTTCCTACATTTGTTTTCGTTGCTCATTGCTCACCGCACCTGTTGTGCTGCTACTGTAGCCACCTTGATACTAGTGAGTACATTTGTTTTATTCGCTCATCACACCACGCGTCTATCGATTCTGTTTGCGCAAGTCGCGCCGTATATAGTTGAGGGCTAGGCCGTTACATTTATATAATTTTAACATTTTTGTAAATGCGAAAATTTCCCTTATTGGTTGGGCACCTTAGAGAAAAGATCTTCTAGAACAATTTTTTTCTCCGTGTGGGTCCGGTTCTTTCAAGTATAAGGCTTTCTGACGTTCTGCCAGGCAATTCGTAAAAGGGAATGATTGGCTACACGTGTCATTATCATCGCGGCTACTAGGTAGTAAATCTCCGCAGCGTCTCACCAAGATATATTGTACTGTAACACTCGTCCGGCGATTAATTGACCAGCCGTGTTACTCCACCAATTGTACCGCCTTTTTCCCGGGGGTTTTTCTTTAACTCGCTTGGCTGCTCGAGGACCCGAAGATCGACGGGATTTTTAGGACTTCCAATAATACGCTATTGTTTTATATCTTCATTTATCTTCTCCCGACCAGATCAATTCGAATACTCTTATTCTATTACATTTATCATCTAAAAACTAGACAGTTCTACGTTTGAAAGTAGATAAAGCTGCCAGTGTATATGTAACACCATAAAGGTATTACAGTACCACCACTGCCTTACCTATTTTTGCCACTATACAGTCATTTCATTGTTGTGTTCTCGCTATCCCGCCACATGGATAGCAACATTAACGTCTTAGTAGTATTAAGGCGATGGTTTCTCTTTTCATCAAGAGAGGAGTCTGCTTGTTTGCTATCTAATGATATAAAAATGGTCTCCTTACCTGATGGTAAAATGTTATCAATAATTGGCCAAAATTGTCGCTACCGTCGGGACTATCTACCACCTAGGTATCTACCACCTAGGTAGAGTTATGTAAAATTTTGCTCGGGTTTACTACCACTTTACCTATTTCTATCACTATAGCATCAGTGTTTGTCATTATCGCGTTATGGTTTCTAGGATAAAATAGCCTTTAAACTTATCCATGTGGATTTTTAACCTGCTACACAAGTGGCATGTGATGAGAAGAGGAAGTAACAGTTTGGAAAAGCTAGTAATTGTTGGAAATACAAAAGGCAAAATATCTAGAGGCCGGTCACCATTACGATGGTCTGATCAAATAACCGATGCCATCTTCTCTAACAACTTTTATCAAGTGGTGAAAAAGAAAACGAACCGAAACCAATGGAAACAGATTGTTCGAGCAAATCGATCCAGTGACCACGACCCTCAGCAATGAGAGACTGAATGAAGATAGAAACACAGGGGGCAAAAAACTCCTAGCATATTTAGTTTCAGTACAATAGTTGTCGCTTTTTATCACGAGGAAAATCTATTTGTGACAATATCTGTGACACCAAAGTTAGTCTAGGCTTTTTTTTATATCATAAGATAGCAAACAAGGAGATGGCTCTCCTGATGGAAAGATAAGCCATCGCCTATAGACACCAAATGTTAATGGTGCTTTGTTATCCGTGTGGCAGGATGGCGATGCCACATGCATAAATCTACCGGCTATTTTACTCTCCAAACCGGAGATCGACAGTAATAAGCTATTGCGGCAAGAACAGGCAAGGCGGTGGTACCAAATACCCGGGCGAGGTGTTGCGGAACTCTACCGCCTAATCGTCACGATGGTAGTGACAAGTATAGCCAATTGGTCGCCTTTTACAACCTGCCTGGCAGAATGAATGGTTGATCAATTCTTCAAAGGAGCCCGGACCAACAAGGGGAAGATTAAAAAAAGTTATGTGAATCGGATTATAAAGACCTAATACATTGTGTAGTTGAATTAGGTCTCCTTTTAGAGGTAAGTTGATAAAATATTCAGGCTATATAAGACGCAAAGCAATGCATGTAAAATTTCAAGCAAATAACTAGTAGTCCAATTTAAAATATAATCTGGGATTTCACGATGGATTTATAAAATTTGGGATTTTACGATGGAGTTTATTTATACTTTTTGTTTCGATCCATGAATCGGACAAAAATGTTATTAAAGTTTGTTTTAGGTTTTTCTTCAAAATCCAAAATTTCAGTAACAGTTCAGGGTCTGGTAGGTGGCATAACACCAAGTGCGTGTCTCGGATGTGCTTCTAAGCCTGTCGATGTTTGCAGATCTATCACTATGAATGTATCTGTATTTTGGTATGAATTATAAACACTTAGAAGTGCAAAATGTATTCTTAGCATATACTTATTCTCGTGAGAAACCGAACCCGAATCTTGCATAGTCAACTTCAAAAATCACTCGACCACCATGCCATCATAAAAATAGATGAAATAATTTCGAACTCTACAATGAATATTGTTTTTCTTATTTTCTTCTGTTTTTACCTTCTGTCTTCTGTTTCACATTTAGATATCATAATGTTTTAATCTATACATTGTAAAATTTTTCAATACAACAGCTTAAAATATATTATCTGAGTCTTCACAGTTACTGTAATCATTTATTTAAATAAAACATCCTTAATGATAATTGATGAAACCGGTTTTGTGTATAACGAATCTACGCTAATATTAGAAAGAGAAAGAGTTTGTATGCTTGTAATGGATAAACTCCAAAACTACTGAACAGATTAAAACAAAAATCACCAACAGTAAGCACTAACTATTACTACTACTACTACCTTTATTCTCGAGTATAAAAGGCTACTTTTTATGCGACTAAACAAAAAGAAGTAATGTTTTTGGGCACGCGAACGAAATCCCTTAATAAAGTATTAAAGATATGAACTAGAACTACGGATATTTTTATCAACCGACGCATATACAGAGGCTGTTAGTTTGATATGTATGTATGTAATATTGTTGGAATTGGATAATATTTGATACGAGAGATGATCTATTTAGGCGTCCAAGCACGTGACCTAAATTTCGTGATTATATTTGTATGTTTGTCCACGAACTTCTCGGGAACTAAAAGTCACATAAAAATAAATCTTTTTTAATTAAATCAGGAATATTACAACTTAGGGAACAGTTAAAGTTTCATCAAAATCCCTTCCAGTTGTTTTTGAAATACGATTATAGTTCATATCTGAATTCAGAATATTTTCAGACGCACTTTAGTAAAATTCAGACGTTATCTGTTCATCAGGTTCATTTGACTAATCGGTTAAATATCTAAATACATTTTCTATTTATACATACAGAGAATATTCTCTATGATAAAAAATCTAAAGTTATTTCACTTTAAAGTCTCACCTAATACTGTAAAGTTTGAATATTATAGTAATCAGTCTTAAATTAGCAGAGAAAGCAGCTTTAAGATATATTCCAAGCTTTCGCTTGCTATTAGCTTCCAGTTTTATTGGTTTACTTAGTCTGGCTTAGGCCCGAGTACCCAACCAAAATAAAGTGAAAATCAAGAGCTATTTCAAAATAAATAATAAAATAATCTTAAACAAACGTATACAAGAAAAACATTACCAAGATAAATGTTTATGATATGGATTTCGAGAAGATAACAAAATATTAAATTTGTTACCGCGAACAGCGACTAGCTATCAAATATATTATAATGCGAAAATTACTATAACAAACCAGTTTTGATAAAAAGTATAGTACGAAAGAAAGTCAAAATTAAAAAAATGTTTTATTCAAATAAACCTTTAGGGCATTTTAAAAATCGACATTTTAAAAATTACTACCCGATCGGAACGCAGCCACTCAGAACTACATATTTTTTTATGCATTATCGATTGTATTGGACTTGCCTATTGTAAAATATTAGCATGGAACCTTTTCGCTATGTTCGATTTCTACTCGAACTAAGAGAATTTTATTATTTCTTAACTGAACACCAATTGTTGGTAAGCCCTTTTTGATTGTTAGTAAACCATTAGAATCCTAATTTTTGCGAAGAAATGGATGGAAATTATGGCATTTGCCAATAATTAAAATGGTGATTGAGAGCGACGACATTACGTATCATATACGTATTATTTTCCGAGGCACAGACGAGGTGAAGAGGATTGATATACCTACAATAGACGTCTGTAATTGGGATTATTTTAAATCTCGAATATTCTTTAATATTTTTGCGTCACACTCGTGATTCAAAGCCAAACAAATTGTTGAAAGCCAAATGTTAAAATTAATCGCTTTTGACCGCCTTAATGGTTGAGTGGTTACGAATCTATGGGGCTTGGGTTCGAGACCCAACAGGGACAAACATTTCTGTGATGAGCATAGATGTTTGTATTTCTGGGTCTAGGTTAATGTACAATGTATGATGATGAGCGTTACATAATTCCGCGTGTTAAAACTGAACTGCGCCATCTATGATCACGATGTGTAAACTTTGTGGTGGCAAGTAAATTTATCAAGTATCAAACACAAGTACAGTACCCGGCAATAAATATTGCACATCGACCTTTGGAAAGAGACAATCGGCTAATTTCGGCTTCGTAGAGCGTTATCTCTGTCGCAAAAAATACAAACAGTCCGGTACCTATTAGGAGCTGTTAAAACAAGTATGATTTGCTTCTTTTGATATTTTTATTCTTTGTATAAAATACACTAATTTTTCTATAAGTGATGGCTTTAGGTTGGGGTAAAATAAAATAAAAAAACATTTTTACATTATGTTTACGTATTTAATTATTTTGGAACATTACAGCTTTAGTGTACATAATAAACACCATTATACCTATTGCTAAAATGAGACATTGCAATAAAAATAATAATAATTCTAATTCTCAATTACTTCCATTTCACTATCTGTGCTCTCAAAGAGGTCAATATCACTGTCACTATCAGCCGTATTTATTACTAATCTATCAGTGTAATTGTCTAAACTGTGTTGAATGCTTCTATATTCATTCTCACATTTGATTGCATGATCGCAAACCTTTTTCCACTCTTCAGCGCCGATCATGTTTACTTTTTCAGTCAATAATGTTTTTACTGTAGTTAAGTTCATACCCACATTTCTAGAGGCTACATAGCCTTTCAGTTGAGACCATATATTTTCAATTGGATTAAAATCCGGATGATATGGTGGCAATCGCAACACAGTGTGCCCATGTTCGGCAAGTATTTTGTCCACAGAAAACTCTGTATACCTCTCCTTGTGCTGACATATAATAGCGTAAATCTGGGTTTTTGTTAATTTTGGATCAACTGGAATTTCATGTCTGTTTAACCAGTTGATCATTTCCCGTTTAATGGTGTTTGAGTTGGGGGGTCTCTCAACATACTTGTTGTGATAGAGTGCGTTGTCGATAACTAGAACAGAATCACTGGGTATATTTGGGATTAATTGGTTAACCAGCCATTTCTCATAGTTATCGTTATTCATTTCATTGTGATAGTCACCTGTAGTGTCCGTGGATTTATACGTTAAAAAAGCACCGGGTACAAAGCCTTTTTCATTTCCCGCATGAACTATTATCAAACGTTGACCTTTTGAAATTGGCTTTTTTACTCCTTTTTTCTTATCGTCACTCCAAGATTTCCCTTTAGTGTGGGATGCATGTATATATGACTCATCCATGTAGACGATATTTTTTCCTGTTTCGCGAAATTTGCGTATTTTATCAAGGTATTCCATTCGTTTGAGACTAACGTCGTGCTTTTCCATTAGAATTTTTCGATTATCTTCCATTTTAGTGAACTGAAATCCCATGTCATGAAGTATTTTTCTCAATGTTTTTTCAGACCCATTGTAATTAATAGCTTCAGATAACTTAGCTTTTAATGATTTTATTGTTGGCAGTTCATTAAATCGTAAGTGAAAATCATACACCATTCTTCGAACAACATCGTAATCAAAATCGTCCATATCCAAACGAAATTGCTTTTTTGGTCTCCCTTTTTTTGGAGTGCTGAACTTAATTTCAGTCGAATGTGTTTCAGTACTGACTTCGTTTAATATATTGTTCAAAGTTCTTCTTGAAATTCCAGTGGCATTTGCAACTCGCTCTTGAATCTTCTTAAAATAACAACTTACATTTTCATCTACTTTTTTTTTAAATCTATCAGCTTCGCTTACAAAGTATTTATAAACATTGTAGATAATTTCACGTGACTGACCTCGTAAAGGTTTCCCTCTTTTTCCGAAAGATGCCATATTACAACTTTAAATTATTTAAATTTGTGGGTGTTATCAACTCTAAATATATATTTTTTTTCGGGACGCGACTGCACTCTATCGTACTTGAACAACGACTGACTAAACGTCACATAGGTAGTGTGGGACAGAGATAACGCTTTACGAAGCCGAAATTATCCGATTGTCTCTTTCCAAAGTTCGATGTGCAATATTTATTGCCGGGTACTGTATCATTTAATTGACCGCCCTGTTGGTCGAGTGGTTAGCGACCCTGACAACGCAATCGACAGAGCTCGGTTTCGATCCCCGACGGGGACAAGCATTTGTGTGATGAGCATGAATGTTTGTATTCCTGGGTCTGGGTGTGTATTATGTATGTAACAGTATTTATATATGTATTTTTATGTATTAGTATCGTTGACTATCACCAATAACATAAGCAAATAGTTTGCTTACTTTGGAGTTAGATCAATTTGTGTAATTTATCCAGGGATATTATTTAAACAAGAAGTTATCATGATAGATTCTTGTGTCGTGTTAAATAATTTTAGAGTATATTCAGAACACTGACTTTCTCATAGCTTAGACGTAGTGTTTTATTCGTTTACTTAACCTAAGCTGGGAGATTAAAGTGCTATTGCGTCGTCGTAAAATTAACATGCAATTTGGACCGATACTAATAAATCTTTAAAAAGGTGAAATTAATAAAATTTGCTATTACCCGCGAACTATTCTATGTGTCTTCCGCGATGGTACCATAAAGAAAGACGTCGGTTTCGTAAATGGATAAGACTCACCGATGGTCCGGATAATTTCACCTTTTTTGGATTTTTTTATTTTTAGTATTTGTTGTTATAGCGGCAATGGAAATACATAATTCGTGAAAGTTTCAGCTTTCTATCTATCACGGTTTATGAGATACAGCCTGGTGATAAGAAGACAGACGGACAGACAGACAGCGGAGACTTAGTTATATAGTTCCGTTTTACCACGGAACCGTAAAAATGTATACCCGAATAATTATTTTCTTTATACCTCGAATTGAACTTGAAACTAATGTTTTATAAGGAACTTCGTTTCAACCTGGTCCCACGTTCACGTCACCACACGGTTTTTCGTTTACTTTGTGTTACATTAATTCGTGTAATTTGTCCAAAAAAAATTAGTGGACAAATCTCGTTCATGGGTATCGTATTTATCATAATGGTCTGGGCCCTGTTTATACAATAGATCCTATTTTCCTACCAAGCAGGTCGTAAAATATTAATAATTGGCCAAAGATTCCCCGTGTTGGTTCCGGGCTCCTTTGAAGAATAGACCAACTGCCGTTCTGCCAGGCAGGTCGTAAAAGGCGAGCGATTGGTTATGCGACTCACTACCACCGTGGCTACTAGGTGGTAGAGTTCTGCATTGTCTCGCCCGGGTCAGGTACCACCGCCTTACCTATTCCTGCCGCAATAGCGTCAGTGCTTGTCACTGTCGTGTTCCGGTTTGGAGGGTAAGGTAGCCGGTAAACTTATGCATGTGGCATTAGACCTCGCCACAAGATAGCAACGCACCATTAACATCTTTGGTGTCTATAGGCGATGGTTGACTCTTTCCACCAGGAGACCTATCTGCTTGTTTGCTATCTTATGATATAGAAAAAAAAAAAGAAAACATGATACTACCCATTTGTTTCATTCCCAATGGTGTGGTACAACCAAGGATTTAAAACGTTATCAGATAACAGAGTGCTAAGTGTGAGTTTTTCTTTCCGCATTTGATCGTGAGCGCGTTTGGAGTTTACTAGGAATGTGTATGTGATTTTTACAGCGCCACCTAGTGGTAAACGTGAGAAACCAGTTTACCACTAGGTGCCGCTATACAAATCACATACAAATTCCTAGTAAACTCCAAACGCGCTCACGATCGAATGCGAAAACAAAAACTCACACTTAGCACTCAGAATTTATTTTATGATACTTAACGTTATTACTGTAGCGATACCTTCATAATAAAATTATTTTCAAACACTATAATATAGTGTTAGTAGGGATAAATATTATGTATCACTACTCAAATATCAGAACGAAATTGTTAACATAAAATAACCTTATAATATCGATATGTATGCGCGTTACTGTTTCGTGATTGGTTCGCCAATTAGCGCTAGAAGACAATATCATAATACCATATATCATAACTTTAATTCGTAGTGTATAACAGACCGTAATTAATAACGTTATTAAACAGTAACGAATTCTGTATCATTTTTGGATAAGGCTATGTCATTTTTGTGTTATAGCACTCACCCCGTGCTTGGGAATCTGGAAAAACCTTAAAAACAGGAAAGAAAAATATCGACACGCGGGATTTGAACCTGCGACCATTTCCCTAAAGCCGAGACGCTCTTCCGCTGAGCTAGTGTCGACAGGCTCGAGGCGGCAAAATTCTTCTCTGCTATATGATCGATTACGTCGATTGTACTGATCGCTAACTAATGTTATATGTCATGCCGCGAGCAATAACGTTACAACTCTGTGGAATCAATCAATTACCAGCGGATGTGATTCCAAACCAATACGACTTAGGGGTCTTCAAGAAAAGAGCGTAGATACTCGTTCGTTAAAGGCCGGCAACGCACCTGCAGTACCTCCAGAGTTGCAGCTGTTCATGGGCGGAGGTGATCACTTATCATCAGGTGAGCCTCTTGCCCGTTTGACCCCTAATCCATAAAAAAAAACATAATACCTATATTTAAATCCTTGGGTACCACGGCTTTACCTGGTTCTGCCGCAGTAGCTTGTTACTGTCATGTTTAAGTTTGGAGGATGGGGTAGCTTGTAAACATATGCATGTATAGCAGTATAAAACAGAACTTCGTAAGCTAATAATCAACATTTGTCTATCTATAATAATAAAGAGGAAAAATTTGATTGTTTGTTTGTTTGTAACGATAACTCAAAAACTACTTGACTGATTTTCAAAGTCCTTCCACTTTTAGAAAGATATATTATCCCGGAGTGACATAGACTACTATTTTATGAGACTGAGAAAACGGAAGTAATGTTTTTTGATCACGCGGACAAAGTTGTGAGTGACTGCTAGTAGATAATATAAAAAAGATGTGTCTGTTTAAACTCTAAACTACTAAATCGGTTTTTGATTATTGAACCTAAAGAAAGCTACAATAAGAGTGAAAATCAAAGCTTTAAGAGGCAGTTCACACTTTAGACAACCTTTGACGAGAAATCAAAATTTTCCAATTTCTAATTTTTCATATTATAAGCTAATTTTATTTAATTAAATTAGATACCATTAGATAGTTTTATCTTTTAAATATTGCCTCAATGAAACAGATTTTTCAATCATCAATTGTATTTCATATAATCAATGTTCTCCGAAATCAAGTTTCGGCAATTACGCAAGGAAGTTATTTTTCTATATATATATATCTAATTAATTAAGCAAAAATACCTATTTGAACGAAAATTAACGAAACATTAACTGCTTTTTTGTTCTCAAATAATGACATTTTCCTATAGAAATTGGCATAGAATAAAACTATATTCTATTTTTATGCAAAAATAAGTCACTTAAATAATATTCATTTATTTTTTATTTCAAAAATAAATAAAATATAATACTATAAAATCCGCTACGTCCGTGTGCCAAAATGATTACCGCGTAGTAATATTTAAAATATTAAAAGTATCAATACTATTTTCATTTTACCAGCACTAGGTGCACTATATGGACGACGATGTCCTGCTCTCGCATCGATTAGAAAATACCTAAATTTCAGTTGGGCGATTTTGTGAAATGGCTCTTAATATTTAAGATATAAGAGTATTAATTATTTTAATAATTAATGCCCTTATGTCTTAAATATTATCTATAACCCAAAATGGCTTCTGGCATATTTGTAATTTAATAAACAACAAAGGGCACACGCTAAACATGGAAAAGGTTGAAAAGCTTTATGTTTTGCTTTTAAGTAATCCACCTTTATAACTCTCTCCAGTTTCGAGGAAGGATCCAATTTCTTTATCTATTTACTATCTCTACCGTACATAAGTTCTCAATGGCTTGTTGTTTATCAATCTAATTAATAATTTACACAGATTTTTGTATGATATTATATTATGATTTAGATACATATGATGCACAATTTAAATTCAGATTTCAATTCAACCCCGTTGGTAGAGTGATAAGTGACACTGACTACGGATTAAATGGGGCTCGAGATCGATTTCCGAAGAAACAGGCATTTGTGTGTTTAATCTGTTATTTTCAAGCTTTTTAAGATTTATAATTACCCCACATCCATTGTTATATACCTATTGTTATTGCAGTAGTTTAATTTTTTTTATAGCGATATGATTGCTATGATATACAGATATGCATAAAAGTGCCTATCGACGTCTACGAGTTTTCCCATTAATAGGGAAAGTAGATAAAGGTAGAAACACTAAACATTATTAAACTTTAAAGAAATAAAACAACGTTTTACTAAAATATAAAAAAATAACAATAATTTTCAGTTCATGTTATAATTTAAAATTAATAAAAAACATTAAGGTGACACGGCCATCTTGACTACTAGGTTGTTCAGATATGCACTATTTTGCCTGGGCTTGGTATTGCAGTCTCGTCTTACTAACGTAAAAAAAATCTTAGCAGAAGACAGATATCTCGCAAACTAACAAACTTATCTCGCAAATTAACAACAAATAATCTTGGTAAACAGTAACAGTGATAAAATTTCTTAGCAGTGTACATATTTGCATTTAATATTGGTTATGTACATTTAATTTGTTATGTTATTACGTGTTTGCACGATAATTTGATTTCATTCTTGTGTAAATTTTATTTTTTATGTTATTACATGTTTGCACGATAATTTGATTTAATTCTTATGTATGCGTAGGTCACATTATAAGTTTTGCGTGTCTTAAAAAATAACATGTTATAACCAAAATATTATATTTATTGTTTTTCAAAATAATCTCCTTTACAATTTAAATATTTTTTCATGCGATCGAACCATTTTTTAAAACAGAAGAACCACAGATCTGAAGGCAATGATAGCGTTCAATCAGCACGTAGAAAACATTTCTATTCATCAAATCTTTGATTTTGGGGAAAATACAGAAATCACAGGGTGCTAGATCGAGGCTATGCGCAGGATGAGTTACGAGATGTACTTTTTTGGAAGCTAAAAATAACTTTGTTTTGTTGGCCGTGTGTGAAGACGCGTTATCATGGTGTAGGAGAATGCGGGTTTTGGATCGTCTTCGCGAACTTTTTCTAACACCCTGGGTAAACAAATCTCGGCACTCAGCATTAATATTCTTTTGATCTTCGAGTGGAATTGTACAAATGGGATCCGTATCTAAGAATAAAACGCGATCATTTTTTTTACATACGTTTCTCGCCTGTCTCACTTTTGTTCACCTGTTCTCATTTTCATACACCCATTCACAACATTGCTATGTTTGATGATAGATGTTTTTTCGGGTTCAAAACAATAAATCTACTTTTCGTCTCCTGTGACAATGTCATAAACAGCATTAGAATGTCCGTGGTCGTACTTCAGTAGCATCTGTGAGCACCATTCCACGCGAGCCCGCTTCTGCTCCGCTGTCAGTTCATGAGGGATCTAACGACAACAAAGTTTCCGAACTTTCAATTCTTCGTGTAAAATTTTCTAAATTTGACTCATACCTATCCCCAATAGTCCTCGAATTGTCTCATATGTATTCCTGGGGTTTTTTTCAATTAACCGCTTAACAGTACACATTACATTATTTTCGTTGACGGCAGTTGAAGGCCGCCCTTCACGAAATTCGTCATGTAAAGAAACTAGACCTCTCTCAAATTCAGCAAACCATCGCTTCACGGTGATCAAACAAGGTACTTCTCTCCCACAAGCATTTTAAAGACGAGCGGCACAGTCTTGTGGAGAAAGAGAACTTTTAAAATCATAAAAAATCATCGCTCTAAAATCTTTTCGACTTAATTCCATTTTCGTTGCATACGTAGAACTTTGTTGTGTGATAAAAAAACAATTGACAAATCATTTCCCACCAATTGTTTTTTTTTATTACTAAGAAGGTTGTAACGTTTTAAAAATATAACATTCGAAATTCAAATAGTTCCGATTAGCTAGAAGTGCAAAACTTTTAGTGAGCCCCGTGTATTTTATTTGTTACTAGCTGTTGCCTGCGACTTAGTCCACGCGGACTTCGTTTACCTGCCGCACAGCTCCTCCCCCGTAAGGGCTAGCGTGATAATATGTAGCCTATATGTTGATCCGAATTGTTAGTAATATTCATGCAAAATTTGAAGTAAATTCATGCAGTATTTTTGAGTTTACCCCGGACATACATGACTTTCTTACGATTTTATTATATGTATAGATGTTGAAATGAAATGAAATGTAATGAAATGAAAAGTATTTTATTGCAAAATATAGTGTTACAAGTTATTAAAATTAATCAAAGATACCTGCATATTCTACCATAATATGGTATGCAAATATTTAAAAATTACCATAATATTCTATATTTACATTACTATATGTATTTACATTAAGTAATTATAATAAATTGAAATTTTATCAAAATATTTTTATTTACATTTAGATATCAAGACACATTTTAAAAACCAATTCAAGAAAATATTCTTGCCATATATTTATACTTGGGATTGTCTTGTTTTTCTTATAATTTACAAAATCCCATTTGTTTATTCTCTCAAAATATTTACATTTATAATATTTAAATTTATTAAAATTACATATTAAGAAGTTTAACATTTTAACTTGTCAGCAGAAATTCATTCAAATTATTACATATTATTTCTAATAGCAAATTAAACAACTTATTTGCAAAATTATTTAAAATCTTAACTATACTTAAGACTTAACTATACTTCAGATTTTTTTTTATTAATTGCACAATAAGAGATTCCTTAAACTAACATTTTATCTTATCAGCAAAAAAATCATTTACACTGTAGTATGTTTTGTCAAGCAGTAGATCAAATAGTTTTTTTACGAAATTTTTTAATAGGCAACGATTTAAGATTATCGGGAATGTGATTGTATATACTTATCGCCATACAATAAGCGTGTTTTGTAAAAACATTGAGTTTTTGGCAAGGCACATGTAATTTTTCACTATTTCTAAAACATGAATTCCCTAATATTTCAGCATTTGTTTTAATAAATGTTTATGTTTTTTTACAAATACGCATACTGCCAAGATGTACAGACTTGGTAATGGTAGAATTCTAAGAGTTTTAAACAGTGGTTTACAAGAATTTAATTAATTGGCGTTATATATAGCATGTATACATTTTTTTGGACCCTAAAAATTCTAATTAAATCTACAGAACTTCCCCAAATATGAATTCCATACTGTAGCACTGATGAAACATATCCATGGTATGCCAACAAAGTCGCTTTTAAGTTTGCTACCTCTCGTATTCTTTTTAGAACATAGACAAATCTATCAATTTTATTACACAAAGAATCAAAGTGTGCTTGCTTTCCAGTTGCAATGTTTGTTCGTATTATTCCTAAAAATTTGGTATGATCTGCATTTTCTATAGCAATATTATCTAAAAATATATCTGAATATTTAATATTTTTATTATAGTGTGCTTGAAATTCAACTAATTTTGTTTTGGTCAAGTTTATTTTAAGATTATTACATTTTAACCATTCTAAAACTTTAAGTAAAGTTTCATTTGCTTCTGTAACTAAATGGTTTTTATTTTTACACTTAATTAGAAGGGTAGTGTCATCTGCAAATAAGTAAGTTTCATGTTGGATGTTTTCTGGAAGATCATTTATGTAAATTAAAAACAGTAAAGGTCCCAAAACACTACCTTGTGGTACTCCACAGTTATTACAGTAATAATTTGAGGAGTATATTTTCTTGTGATTACCACATACTTTCGGTATTTCAACACATTGTTTTCTATTTGCTAAATAGCTTTGTATCCATACTAAAGATTTTCTTCTAATACCATATTTTTCAAGTATATTTAACAGAATTTTATGTAAAACAAAATGGAATGCCTTACTCATGTCTAAAAATACACAAAGTACCTTTTGGAATTAAGACATTCGGTTATACTTTTTACTAACTCAAAATAAGCTAAAGTTGTAGACCTACCTTTCCGAAAACCAAATTGCTTATTTTTTAATAAATTAAATTCTGCTAAGTAATTGTAAAGTTTTTCATACATAACTTTTTCAAAATTTTTTGATAATACTGGAATAAGGGTGATTGGTCTATAATTGATCATGTTACATGCATCTCCTTTTTCAAATAATGGTCTGATTATTGTTTTTTTAAGACGTTCAAGAAATTTACCTTCTAAGAAAGACAAATTAATTATATGGCTGAGGTTTTGACATTATATTAGAGACATTTTTTAGTAGTTCTGAACTAATATTATATCATAACCAGTAGCATTTGTATTTTTTAAGGAATTTACAATCTTAAATATCTCATGCTCATCTACCAGTAGATTCAATGTCAAAAACATTGTTTTATTACACTTGTGCTTGTATTTGTGATTTTGTCATTTTTACTATTAGGCTTTGCTTGCTTTATAAAAAACTCAATAAATTGTTCACAAATTTGTTGAGTATTTGTATGCACTACATTGTTAACTCTGATTTGTTCTATTTCTTTTATATTAGTTTTATTTTGGAATGTATTTTTTATTAAACCCCATGAAGCCTTATATTTATTGGAAGATTTTTCAATAAATTTCAAAGATGATTGCTTTTGGGATTCTAATATGCATTTGGATATTTTTTTATAGTGAACGTATTTACTTTTATTTTCATTTTTGTTAGTCCTAGCATGACGATAATTCAAGTACAATTGACGTTTGACTTTATAACATTTAGAAGACTTTTCGTAAGCCATTTATTTTTTATAGGTTTATTTGATACTCTAATTTGAATTTTCGGAAAGCATAACTCAAAAAATTAATTTTTAATTATTATGTAAATTTTATTTGTTATTTTGTTTTAAAACTTTAGCACGATAATTAGTTTACGCATTGTGATTTTGATTTTCAAGTAAGAGAGTAGTAAAACGTAATCTTTTTGGGTAAATAAATGTCTTAAACCAGTATAGGAGTGTCTTTGATTTCTCACTCATCATCAAGTCCTGTTGCCTTCGCTAGAAGAAAATCAGAATGTTTTATATCATGTGATAGCAAACAGACGATAGACGAACGACTATACAGAAATCTGTTGAAAAGATACATCGCCTTCTTAAAGATACCAAAGATTTAAGTGGTAAGAAGTGATTGTTTATTTATTCATTTATTTAATATTTTATAGTACACAGGCAAAAATTACATTTTTATTAATGAAAATTCGAGAAAAGTCGAGCTTATCTCTCTAAGAGATTTCTTCCACTAAACCCAAAACAGTGAGAATGCGTGAAAGAAATGTAGAATACAAGTATACAAATTTTTAATTTAGAAATATACAACAGGTATACAAAAAAAACTTATTTTAATTTACTTAATTTTACTACGTTACAATGCCTTTTTACCCTAAAAGTTGTTCGTGTTTATAATGAACAAAAACAAAAAGTTTTGGACTGATTTTTATGAAGCTGTATTATGACTATATTATTAGGAAGTCAAATAGGTTACTTTTTACCCGAGTGAGTTAATGAAAGTAATGTGTGTAGGTCAAGTCAAAGAAGTCTCGGAGTACAGCTGGTATCATATAAAACAAACACAAAGTGAAGAAAGATAGTCTATTGAGAATAACGAAAAATTTCATACGAACGAAAGGGTTAGAAAGTTTTCGTTAAGAAAAAAAATATCAAAGATTTAAAGTTAACAGTGCTGTGCTATAAGTTTACTGGCTACCATATTCTTCAAACCGGAGGAATATGTAATTTCGACAAGAATAGGTAAGGCCACAGACCACATGAATACTAATAGATACGCCATTGGGAAGGAATGTGTCGTTGCGCATATGAGAAAACGTTCCTATCACTATCAAAAATGTCATACGTTTATAGATATCTCGCGGAAAAATAGAAATGAACCATGTACCATTGAACTGAACCATTTAATGAAATGAACCATTTAATCGCCCCGTTGGTCTACCATGAAATGAACCATTTAACCACCCCGTTGGTCGAGTGGTTAGCGACCCTGACTACGCGGTCAATGGGGTCCGGGTTCGATTCCCGGCAGGGACAGGCATTTGTGTGATGAGCACAGATGTTTGTATTTCTGGGTTTTGGTGTTTATTAAATATATTTGAGTATTTATATATATACAAAAAATATATATACAAAAAATATATTTGAGTATTTATATATATAAAAAAATATATTTGAGTATTTATATATTTCTACGTATTAGTATCGTTGAATGACACCCATACTACAAGCATATAATTTGCTTACTTTGGGGTCAGATCAATTTGTGTAATTTGTCCAGTTATATTTTTTATTTATTTATTTATTTATTTACGGTTTCATCGTACTGAATGAGATGATAAGGTTTAAAAATTACCCCTGGAGTGATTTTATTTTATTGGTAAGTAGTTATATAACTCTGTATTTTTGTGCGTAATTGCGCACAAGTTCCATTAATTAACTAAGAAATTGTCTTGAAAAGCGTATCCATTTAATCCATGGATAAGGCGGTGTTACCATACCCGGGCAAGATGTTACGGAACTTTACCTCTAGCTACGATGTTACTGTTTGGTAGAAATGCAAATGATTAATTTTTCTAAAGGATAACACTGGGATGATATTTGTTGTTGAATAATGCTAAAGAAATAATTGAATTCAAATTTTTTAATTTGAAAAATTAAACCGATGAAGTTCCCCAAAACTACTGAACCGACTTTGATGAAAGTAAGACTGTTCCTTAAGTTGGAATATACCTGAGTTAATACAAAAAGAATGATCTCGGTGTAGCTTGTAGTTCCCGAGAAATTCGTGCACAAACATATAATTTTCAAACATACATACACTTACGAAATTTAGTCTACATCCTTGGACGCAGAAAAAGATCAACATACTCAAATATTATCTAATTTCAATAATATAAGCTAGCAGTGTGACATGTATATATGTATATACATGTCAAACTATTAACCTTTTTTTTCATCGGTTGATAAAAAACAAATATCAATGTATCTTATTTTGCCTTTAGTTAATACAGTCTTTATTTTCTCTACGGTATTACCTGTAACAGTGGCAAAAATATATTCAAAGATAAGCTCGCTTTGTGCAGTAATTATCTTGAAGTTAATTAGTTTTTAAACAATGAATTCTAGAATGAAAAATGAAATGAGACGCAATGAAAGAATTGTACACTGGATAAACATCGTCCTTTGACAGTAAAATCATCTCTGGGGATTTTCACTGAACTTTGTATTTTGTTTGCAATTTAATTTTCTACTGGAATAAAAATTATAAGAGTTTTGTATTCTCCTACAGGCAATTCATTTGCGAAAATATTCTGGAAACTTGTAAGAAATTACATTTTATTAAGTATTTTCGTGAAAAAGATTCAATGTGGTAATGTTTTTGAGAAATAGAATAACAATCATATTTGCTAGACTAAGATTTTATTTGAGAATATGAAAATGACATATCTTTTGTGCTTTTTCAGAATATCATCTATATGTTTGCCAAATTTCATTGCAATCGGCTTAGCCGTTTTGAAGTGATATATACATACACACACACACACACACATATATATATATATATATATATATATATATATATATATATATATATATATATATATATATATATATATACAGTATAAGTATATAGTATATAGTCACCTCTGTGGTCTAGTGGTCCAGTGTTGGCGTTGACCACATGAGGTCCCGGGTTCGATTCCCGGGTCGGGCACATTAAAAAAAAATACGTGTGGCACTCGGAGACTGCCGCGGTAAAGCTATTGCATAGCATTTTTTATCAACTTATGCAATTACAATTATATAATTATTTTATTTATTCAGTATTTTTTTTCTTTGTTTTTTTTTTCTTTGATATTAATTCAAGTTACACTTTGAGCGTGGTGACCGATAAAAAATATTCATATTTAAAAGACTTTGTACACAAATTATACGAGTACAGATATTCACTGTTGTACGTAGATGATAAATACACCTATATACTCTCCCATAAACAGCTGATTACGGTAGTTTTCCAATACAACCAATGCCACCTAAAAGCGGGTTGCTCAACTAAAGAGACAAGCGTGATATTTCAAAAAGTCATTAAAAGTTCTGGTATTTATCGATAGATGGAAAAACTAAAAAGTATCACCGCTGTGACGGTCGGAGGGGGGGGGGGGGGTTAGGTTTTTTTCGTTACGGATGGGCGTGAAGATACTTTTATATGTAGGTCGTTATACCAACGGTTTGTGTGATATGCGGCGGCAATGGTAAATGTCATATGGATTATGTAATTACGACATTTAACATTCGACGTAAGGCATTTTCTAAAAAGTATTTATATTTTCAATATGACGACGCCATTTGTATACGGACGAATTGAAAAATATAGAAATTGCCTGCGACATATACCTACATAACGCGATTAGTTTCTTTGAAGATTATTTTATTTGTTTACTAGTTGAACCCTTGTCTGTCTTTTTAACTACTCTTATTTTTTTCTATATTTTCTCACCTTTTAAACCTTCCCTGGACTTCAACAATTAATTCAAAACCAAAATTAGCCAAACCGGTTCAGCCGTTCTCGAGTTCTAGCGAGACTAATTAACAGCAATTAATCTTTATATATATAGATTTTTAGTAAAAATAATGACTTAATTACTTCGAAGTATTTAAATATATAAGACTAGTAAACGCCGTGTATAAAATTAAATTCAACTGCATTCTGTATACAAAGAAAAATTGGTTTTTAATTTTCCAAGTCACCCTGTGCGCTAGACTAAGGGCTATCGTATTTCTAGGTCAACTGTATCATTGACTACAAGAAGATTAGGCGTCTAAGGATGTTCCACATAACGAAGCTGAAATAATGTCACTCAATAAACTTTATTCGTTTTATTTATTTGCACTCAAATGACGTGACTTTGTTCCCGTGTTGGTTCCGGGCTCCTTTGAAGAATAGGCCAACTGCCGTTCTGCCAGGCAGGTCGTAAAAGGCGACCGATTGGCATTTGGCTGTGCGAGTCACTAACATCGTGGCTACTAGGTGGTAGAGTTCTGCATTGTCTTGCCCGGGTCAGGTACCACCGCCTTACCTATTCCTGCCGCAATAGCGTTAGTGCTTGTCGCTGTCGTGTTCCGGTTTGGAGAGTAAGGTAGCCGGTAAACTTATGAATGTGGCATTAGACCTCGCCACAAGATAGCAACGCACCATTAACATCTTTGGTGTCTATAGGTGATGGTTGACTCTTTCCATCAGGAGACCCATCTGCTTGTTTGCTATCTTATGATATAAAAAAAGTCGGTTTCATGGTTTAATTACTTTTTATTAGTAATAAATTAATATATCTTCTTGTGTATATTCTGACAATCACGCGAACGGAGAAATGTAAAATCTGTGAAAGTAAGTGAAGGGAAGTGAAGGAAGGTTAAAGGTGAAGAAGGCCAGAAAACTAATATTTTTATATAATACTAGCTGATCCAGCAAACGTTGTTTTGCCATACAAATTGCTTGTATTGAATATTTTGGTGAGGTATTCGAGAGAGAGGGGGGCAGGGGCTATTTATTGATATAAAAACTATCCTACCTATTAAGTGGGACCAAACAGTAGATATCTACAAAATTTCATTGAAATCTGATCAGTAGTTTCGGAATCCATCGCGGACTAACAACGTGACACGTAATTTATATAATACTAGCTGTTGCCCGCGACTTCGTCCGCGCGGACTTCATTTACTCCGCACAGCTCCTCCCCCGTAGGTGATAGCGTGATAATATGTAGGCTATATGTTGACCCGACCTGCTAGTAATATTCATGCAAAATTTGAATTAAATCCATGCAGTACTTTTTGAGTTTACCCCGGACATACATACAGACAAACAGACAAAAATTCTAAAATCTAAAGGCCCTAGGTGTATAAGACGGGTGATTTTGCCCTTGAAAGATAGCGGGATGATACTGGGAGGATTTTTAGGTACTAGCAAGAGAATAAGATCCTGAGAGTTTCAGACCTCGAACTCAAGTAGGTTTCGAGAAAAAGCAAAATATGTAATAATCAGAAAAAATAGATTTTCTCAAGAACGCGTGAATCGATTGATCTGAATTTTGGATATGTTTTGGGGGCTGATGGTACCTTCTAGGAAAAAAATTAAGAGCTATATCGGTTGATAAGAACCTCAAAAAAATGGCATTTTAATTTTAATTTCGATTTTTAACCATGATACGAATTTAGTACAATTACGAAACCATTTTTTTTGGATTTCTCATTCATTTTTCTATGAACTTATGTACTTCTAAGATTTAAAAAAATGCACGCCATATTAAAAAAAAATATAAACCAATTTTGACGTGGATTTCGGCTTTATTTATATTTGTTTTGAGCTTCAACCTTGATTTATCGTTTATATATGTTTTTTATATTAGTTAATAATAGTCATTTTGAAGTCAGAAGTCAAGTCTTTAAATATCAATGAATATCAATTGCAGTATTATAAACATTATAAACTAATAAAATAAGATACTTATTATAGTTAATCAATTATAAATAAATATTTAAAAATAACTGAAAAATATATTTTAACAGAAAGTTTACAATCATATAGTTTAATAGTTTAATAAATGGAACCTAACCACACTATCTCTCTGAGCAGAAACTACACTTGTGACAGTTGTTGCATCTACGGCCAAATTCACTCGTGAGCGCATCGGTCGCGTGACTTTTTTTTAAAGTAGAAGGACTGAGTCGGTAACATACCACATACAATGGATAGTATCAGCAATTTTTACAAATACTTTCAATAGTATTGCATTATAATGACGATTAATATTGGATTACAATAAAAGTTGTGTTTAGACATTTTTATATAATTAGTTAATATCCTTTGATATTAGAAGATTTAACTTTAGACTTAAGGCAGAAAAAATGACTGTTGTTCTAAGTATAAGAATAATTATTTTAAATATGACTAATAAAACATATATAAACAACAAATTAAGGTTGAAGCTCAAAACAAACATAAATAAAGTCAATATGAACGTAAAAATTTGTTTTTATTTTTTTTTTAATATGGCGTGCATTTTTTAAAAATCTTAGAAGTACATAAGTTCATAGAAAAATAAATGAGGAATCCAAAAAAAAAAGTTTCGTAATTGTACTAAATTCGAATCATGGTTAAAAATCGAAATTAAAATTAAAATGCCATTTCTTTTGAGGTTTTTATCAACCGATATAGCTCTTAATTTTTTTCCTAGAAGGTACCATCAGCCCCCAAAATATATCCAAAATTCAGATCAATCGATTCACGCGTTCTTGAGAAAATCTATTTTTTCTGATTATTACATATTTTGCTTTTTCTCGAAACCTACTTGAGTTCGAGGTCTGAAACTCTCAGGATCTTATTCTCTTGTTAGTACCTAAAAATCCTCCCAGTATCGTCCCGATATCTTTCAAGGGCAAAATCACCCTGCTTATACCCCTAGGGCCTTTTTGGCTTCGACATCGATTGTAGATCACGCCCCAAGTATTATTTAAAAAAAATATTCAATGTACAGTTTTGACTTTCTTACGATTTTATTATATGTGTAGATAATAAGACACTCCTTCAATAAACATTACGCACACTACTATTCATTTGACTGAAACAGACTTTAGCCATAAACAATGTTGTTTATGGCTAAAGTCTTTTTTCAAACTTCAAAGAGCTCTCTGGTCGTCTGTGGTCAAAGAGTCTGTGGTCGAATTCAGATCTTTTTCCTTTTTTTATATCATAAGATAGCAAACAAGCAGATGGGTCTCATGATGGAAAGAGTCAATTATCGCCTATAGACACCAAAGATGTAAATGGTGCGTTGCTATCTTGTGGCGAGATCTAATGCCACATGCATAAGTTTACCGGCTACCTTACCCTCCAAACCGGAAGATGACAGTGACCAGCACTGATGCTA
Source organism: Apodemia mormo (assembly GCA_036924255.1). Lineage (NCBI taxonomy): Eukaryota > Metazoa > Arthropoda > Insecta > Lepidoptera > Riodinidae > Apodemia > Apodemia mormo. The sequence goes on from JAUPFN010000019.1 coordinate 9,723,287, forward strand.
TTGCTGCAGAAATAGGTAAGGTGGTGGTACCAGACCCGGGCGAGACAATGCAGAACTCTACCACCTAGTAGTCTATTGGCCTATTCTTCTAAGGAGCCCGAAACCAACATGGAGATAACTAGAAATTACTAGAAATAATTATAATATAATTAATATAACTAATAATTAATATCTCCAAAAGTTAGCAAATTATTTGCTTGACATGTGGATATTAGTCAACGATTCTAATCCCTACATTATAAATGCGAATTACATTACAAATGCGAATGTATGTTTTTTACGCTTTCATGGGAAACTACTTCAATCATCATAAAATTTTTCTATAACAATTCATACAACATTAAAAACAGATATTCTTGGAGGTATTAAAGGGATACTTTTTATTACAAAAAAATGTACTGCGAGCGAAGCCGCGGGCAAAAGCTATTACACAAATAAGTACTGAAATATGTTTAGAAATATCCAGACCCAGAAATACAAAGATTGATGTATTTTGTGTGTATTTTTTATAGAAAAGAGGGCAAACGGACAGGAGGCTCACCTGATGATAAATGATCACCGCTGCCCATGGACAACCACATTATCAGAAGGTTTGCAGTTGCCTTGCCGATCTTTTAAGAAAGAGTAGGCTCTTTTCTTGTAGGTCCCTAAGTCGTAACCCCTGCCGGTAGTTGGTTCCACACAGAAAGTGCGGGGAAAAAAGTGCCTCGAGAATCGCACAGTTGTGGATTTCCAGACATCGAGATATTGCAAGGGACAAACATATGTATGTAACGCATAATCAAGGAAGTTACATTCTACCCGGAATGTCCACACGGGCTTCAAAATCGTTCCGAAGAGTACCACGACATGGGTGGAGTGTGTCTCTTTTAACTAAATAAAGCGCCAATCGCCATATATAAGTGCGGCCATGCATAGTTCGCAAATTACTACTAAGTAATTCTACTAATTTGAGAAACAGCTTTGCATTGCATAAGTAATTACGTAATAATTAAAATAAGCACATTTTAGAACTCACTATGTTAATTACAATACATTTTATGCTAATGTATTTATCGACGTGTATGAATAAAAGGGATTTAACGATTACCGAATATATAAAAATTTACCATCAGCAGTTTTATTTTAACACTGGCAATTACTAGCAAAAGCAGAGCTTTGTAAGGGCTCGCAAAGTTATACTATCTAGTAATATTGTTATAAAAGTATTTTTATGAGAATTACATCTTTTAATGTATGAACTTTATTTATAATTATCTAACCTAAAAAAACTCAGCGTATGTTCACCTAAACATTACATTTGCATCAAAGGCCCGCATCGTCAGGCTTTGGACTAGGAATATTTGGTTTTTGTTTGTTGGTATTTTCAAGGAAAAATATGTAATTAAAAATGAAGGTTTATCTTATAAAAAACACATTTTTGACATTTTGATGAAATAATTGCTTGTTTTTTCTAAAATCAGGAAGTTCCTGGTTTTACGTCGATTTACGAAATCAAAATCAAAAAATGTTTTATTTAAATAAACCTTCAAAATTTTTGGACTACACAGGCACGAAGAATTGACGGTAGACACTCAGCGAATACATTTTTCGAATTTTTCTCTCAGAGAAACCCTCAGAGTTCGATTCCAGAGTCAGGCAAATGAAAAAATGTGTTTTATCAGTTTTCTGATAAAACAACTTTGCCCGGGATTGGAAAAGTGCCCTACTGGCGATAGGCTGGCCACCCATCACATTGTGGGACTTAAGTATCTTCAGCTAACCGTGGATGAACACACTGTACTTCTGCCTACCTCTTCGGGGATACGGGCGTAAATATACCTTTTTTTAGCTTTTTACCCTCGCCCTCGGGCTAAGATTGGGAATTGATCTCAATATAATATAAATCAATTAATATATCTCTGTTACTGTCTGTACTGTTTCTCAATAAGCATATTGTGAAACTCTCTAACGCTCTATTTACTCTGTTCCCAGCAAACATCCCTGCTCTAGACCTAAGTTCTCCTTGTGCCTCCCACAATATTACTTCGAACTTCCCTTGCATTCTCCTTTCAATGATTTTATCATACACCTTCGATGCCAAACTGATCAAACTGATGGCCCTATAGCCGTTATACCTTTATACCAGGGCACGATAACCGCGCGCCGCCAGTCAAATATGAAGAAACAATTCATGAAGTAGGTAGTCTCTTAATAAGTTCAAAAATTCTAATAGAAAATGTATCTTCTATCAATTTTAACTTGTTAATTTAATAAGAGATGGCGTTAGTAGTAATAAGATTCTAATACAAATTGTACCTTCTATTTTTTTATTTTTATAAAATGGTATTTTTATGGTAGATAACAAATCTAGACATGAATATAAACTACCACGTCGAAGCTCAAACCTAAAAATGCGATATTTTTTCAGTAAAATGTACCACAAAAGTGCATAGAAAGTGGCCTAGTGTAGGGCTCGCTTCGCTCGCCCTGATAAGAAAGGGACAACATCCACTCATGTCGTTGTCTTGCTCAGAACGTTTTTCCTCTCTGTTAAGTAAGAAACAAATGTCAACTTTATTAGCAACGAAATAAAGTACATTTTTATTTTTCAAATATTGCTTCGTAGTAATTCCAATTATATAAGTTCCTTGCGCATAACACATATGTTCGTCCTTTTGGAAAAAATAGAAATAAATTATGTTGTACGGTTTTATCGCATCGAATGAGATGACAAGGTTTAAGAATTATCGTGGAGTAATTTTGTTCCATTACTAAGTAGTATGACTCTGTATTTCCGTGTGTTAATGCGAGCTACACTGACAAACTAAGAAATTATCTTTGTAAAAACGCTTTAAGAATAAGAATCATTTATAACTCGTATAAATCACAAGACAGCAAAATTGCAACTTTTTTTATACTTTGAGCTGGCAAACAAGCAGATATCTCTTTAAATAGAAAAAGATAATCATCGCCTATAGATACCAAAGATCTTAATGGTGCACTACAATTACAGCAGGAATAGGTAAGGTTAGTAAGTGTTAAATTATGTTGAACTTGATTTTGAAAATATAATTCATGATACTTTATTAATAGGCACTATATTATGTAAGATGCACTCGGAAACTATTTCGAGATATTGACCAAAGTAATGTATCCCGGTTAAGTGAATCAAGTAAAGTAGGTCACAGCATGGGAACTTAACCTAGATAAAGTTCTGCATTAATATTCAATATTTTAAGAGTCTCAAGAAATATACTGAAACGGTTTTTTTGGTTGGTAAGGCTGATTCTTGTCTGGGGTCTAAGTGAACGAATGAGTGATTACATTCTATTGTGCATCAAAAATTTAACAAATTATAATAATGAACTTATTTATATAAATAAAAATGAATCGCAAAATGTTGCTAAGTTCAAAACTCAGGAACGGCTGCACTATTTTTTCAATTTCAGTTTTGAAATATTCTTTGAAGTCCGAGGAGGGTTTATATTCAGAAGAAATGGAAAAAATGGAAGAAAGATACTAAAAAAATAAAAGCATCTTTTTTCCTTTTCAAAATTGTCTGTTCCTGTCAAATATTGAACGATTTTTAATGTTACGAAATTTGTCGGTTCAGGTAGTCATAAATAGTTTTTATGAGTATGAGTATATATATGAGTTTTTATGAGTTAATGAGATGGTTGGTAATCCCCATCAACACATTTGATCGATTTAGACTATCGCTTGTATAAAAACTTTAAAAAAAAACAAAGAAAAATTTCGACACGTAGGATTTGAACCTACGACGTTCCCTCAAGCCCGGACGCTCTAACGGAGCTAGTGCCGACAAGTTAAAAGTGGCGAAACTCTTCTTTGCTATATAGATGTCTGCTTTGATTTGATACGTTGCTTCGATATACGTATGTATCTAGCGATCAGTTCAATTGATGGAATCGATCACATAGCAAAGAAAATTTTTGCCATTTTGAACCTGTCGACACTAGCTCAGTTGGTTAGAGTGTCTCGGCTTGAGGGAACGTCGTAGGTTCAAGTCCTACGTGTCGAAATTTTTCTTTGTTGTTTTTAAAGTTTTCAAGTTTTCCCAAGCACGGAGTAGAGCAAAACACAAATATCGTTTGTATCTTGGAATAATCTAAATCGATAGCTTTTGACGTGGATATCCGACATATAGGGGTAACACGGCCATCACCATACTACGCTTTCAAGGATAACCTTAAAAAATGAGAGGTATTTTAATAAAAAATTAAACTGACTTCAATATTATTGTGTCTCAAACATTATTGAACTATTTTGAAGAAACTTGGACTTTTCTCTATTGGTTGGAGTTGGTTGGAATATAGCTGATCTGAAAAACCAAACATATTGGTCATAGTTTGGCCCAATCATTTGCCTTTTTCAAACTGTCTGGTTTCTGCCAGGCAGTTTCAAAAAGGCGAATGGCAGACTATCTATTCTTCAAATGGGACCCGGACCAACATGACAGAAAAAAAATCTGTAAACCGTTGACTTGACAGGCCAACACTGAAACTTCCTGCTAAATTAAGGTATTTTAAACTCAAAGGAGTAAATCTATATGCATAGATTTTTTCAGTTCAAACATCTATTTTGTTAATAATGGCAGTATATTGATTTTTGAAAAGCTGTATATTTTAGAAACGATTTTGATCTTACGGATGGCAATCAACTCAATTTTTGAGATTTAAAATATTGCTTTCACTACATAATCGATAGGTTGAAAATTTTTGAAGTAACGTTAAAAATATTTTTATTCAAAAGTTTTCGTCATTGATAAATAGTAAACTAATCGATCGATTTTGATCTAATTAACGTGTTTGACGTAGTTTTTAAGGAGAAAAGCTAATAAGATTTTTAAGTCATTCGGCGTATTAGTCTGAAAATTAATTCAAAAATATTTAGTAATTTTGCCAAAAACAACGTAATTTTAATAGTCCAAAGCTGTAACTTTTGAAAATTATATTGATTTGGATTTTAGAAACTGGATTCAAAGTATTTTTAGTGCTAAAATATAGTAGAATACCAATATTTTCCAAGTTTTTTCAAAATAGTTCAATAGTTTTTGAGACAGTTTAATTTTTTATTAAAATACATTAATTTTTTTCTAGGTTTAATCCTTGAAAGCATAGCCTGGTAATGGCGGTGTTACCCCTATACGTCGGATATCCACGTAAAAAGCTATTGATCCATATTATTCCAAGATACAAGCGATATTTGTGTTTTAGCTCTCACTCCGTACTTGGGAAAATATGATAAACCAACATGACAGAAAAAAAACTGTAAACCGTTGACCCGACAGATCAATACTGAAACTTCCTGCTTAATTAAGGTATTTTAAATTCAAAGGAGTAAATCTATAAGCATAGATTTTTTCAGTTCAAACATCTATTTTGTTAATAATGGCAGTATATTGATTTTTGAAAAGCTGTATATTTTAGAAACGATTTTGATCTTACGGATGGCAATCAACTCAATTTTTGAGATTTAAAATATTGCTTTAACTACATAATCGATAGGTTGAAAATTTTTGAAGTAACGTTAAAAAATATTTTTATTCAAAAGTTTTCGTCATTGATAAATAGTAAACTAATCGATCGATTTTGATCTAATTAACGTGTTTGACGTAGTTTTTAAGGAGAAAAGCTAATAAGATTTTTAAGTCATTCGGCGTATTAGTCTGAAAATTAATTCAAAAATATTTAGTAATTTTGCCAAAAACAACGTAATTTTAATAGTCCAAAGCTGTAACTTTTGAAAATTATATTGATTTGGATTTTAGAAACTGGATTCAAAGTATTTTTAGTGCTAAAATATAGTAGAATACCAATATTTTCCAAGTTTTTTCAAAATAGTTCAATAGTTTTTGAGACAGTTTAATTTTTTATTAAAATACATTAATTTTTTTCTAGGTTTAATCCTTGAAAGCATAGCCTGGTAATGGCGGTGTTACCCCTATACGTCGGATATCCATGTAAAAAGCTATTGATCCATATTATTCCAAGATACAAGCGATATTTGTGTTTTAGCTCTCACTCCGTACTTGGGAAAATATGATAAACCAACATGACAGAAAAAAAAACTGTAAACCGTTGACCCGACAGATCAATACTGAAACTTCCTGCTTAATTAAGGTATTTTAAATTCAAAGGAGTAAATCTATAAGCATAGATTTTTTCAGTTCAAACATCTATTTTGTTAAAAATGGCAGAATATTGATTTTTGAAAAGCTGTATGTTTTAGAAACGATTTTGATTTTACGGATGGCAATCAACTCAATTTTTGAGATTTAAAATATTGCTTTAACTACATAATCGATAGGTTGAAAATTTTTGAAGTAATGTTAAAAAATATTCTTATTCAAAAGTTTTCGTCCTTGATAAATAGTAAACTAATCGATCGATTTTGATCTAATTAACGTGTTTGACGTAGTTTTATAAGGAGAAAAGCTAATAAGATTTTTAAGTCATTCGGCGTATTAGCCTGAAAATTAATTCAAAAATATTTAGTAAGTTTGCCAAAAACAACGTAATTTTAATAGTCCAAAGCTGTAACTTTTGAAAATTATATTGATTTGGATTTTAGAAACTGGTTTCAAAGTATTTTTTAGTACTAAAATATAGTAGAATACCTAAATTTTCCAAGTTTTTTCAAAATAGTTCAATAGTTTTTGAGACAGTTTAATTTTTTATTAAAATACATTAATTTTTTTAGGTTATCCTTGAAATCATAGCCTGGTAATGGCGGTGTTACCCCTATACGTCGGATATCCACGTAAAAAGCTATTGATCCATATTATTCCAAGATACAAGCGATATTTGTGTTTTAGCACTCACTCCGTACTTGGGAAAATTTGATAAACTTTAAAAACAACAAAGAAAAATGTCGACTATATAATGTCGATATAGGATTTGAACCTACGACGTTCCCTCAAGCCGGGACGCTCTTACCAACTGAGCTGCAACTTTTTTTCAAATTTTTCGTCAACAGTTACTCACAAACGGATAAACCGATTTTGGTGCAATTTATGCATTAGACGTAGTTTTTTTGAGGAACAGAACTGATTAGATTTTGTACTCAATCGGTACATTAAGTTGGAAGGTATAGTAAAAAATACTGTTTCGTCAAAAATTTTTTGAGGTTTTTTAAAAATTTCGAAAGATCGCCTAAGCCAACTTGGTTAACATTTTCAGGAAGTCTAAGTTGAGCGGAATCCAATCGAATGCCATCAACCACGTTTCGATCGTCAAGGCCTTCAAAAGTTATGAGATGTTAACATACACCCACACACACACACACACACACACACATACACACATATATATACATACAAACATACTGAAGTCATCGTGAAAATAGTCGGAAAAGTTTTCAAGGACCTCAAAACGCGGAGATCTGGTGAAAACTTCATTTTCGTAAATCGGGGCAAAATTCAGTAACTTCCTTATCATCTTTTGGGAAGATGAAAACCGGAATAAAAAGCATATAAATACTTTACCGCCCCGTTGGCCGAGTGGTTAGCGACTCTGACTACGCAATCGACGGGGCTCGGGTTCGATCCTCGACGGAGGCAAGCATTTGTGTGATGAGCATAAATGTTTGTATTTTCGTATTTGGGTGTTTGTTATGTATGTAAAAGTATTTATATATGTATTTCTATGTATTAGTATCGTTGACTAACACCCAAAAGTAAATAATTTGCTTACTTTTGGGTTAGATCAGTAAGTGTTATTTGTCCCGTGAATATTAATTATCATTATTTTTATTTACTTGCACGAATTTTTTTGGGGTCGAGACCCAGCTTCCCCTCCCTGAAAAAAAAAAGCTCTAGATACGCCAATGGGCAATAACACCTCGTCACACGGATAGCAACATACCATTAACCATTTTTGGTGAATATAGGTGATGGTTGTCTTTTTGTATCAGAAGAGCCATCAGATTGCTATCTGACAATAAAATATCTTGCATTTTAAGCAATGCTTTCAGCGTGAAAAGGACAATTATAGTCATGAAAAAACGTGACTAGAGTTCAGGGCTAGGTCACACAAAATTATAAAATATTATATCAAATATATTAAAAAAATAATGTTACCTGAAATTCTAACTTGTATAAAACAGGAAATTTTCGTCTTTGCTCGCACAATTTTGGGAAGTTCTTCAGTTCGACGGGCCGGTCTGGTATCGTCTCCGATATTGAACCATTTTCATCTGCTGTAAAATATTTCGTATTAGAAATTCAACTTTATTCCAATTACTTATGCTAGGGGCTATCCTATTTCATTCGGTCAGATTATCGCTATAAATGAGCCATAATCGTAATTAGATTTCTTTTTTTATCATAAGATAGCAAACAAGCAGATGACTCTCCTGATGAGCGTATTCAACCATTGCCTATAGACACTAAAGGTGTTAATGGTGCGTTGCTATCTTGTGGCGAGGTCTAATGCCACATGCATAAGTTTACCGGCTACCTTAACCCTCCAAACCGGAACACGACAGCGACAAGCACTGATGCTTTTGCGGCAGGAATAGGTAAGGCGGTGGTACTAGACCCGGGCGAGATAATACAGAACTCTACCACCTAGTAGCCACGATGGTAGTGACTCGATAGCCAATTGGTCGCCTTTTACGACCTATCTGGCAGAACGGCAGTAGGTCTATTTTTCAAAGTGGCCCGGACCAACACGCGGAAACAATACCACCACTTGTACAAAACTACACATACATTTAAATGAATTTTACTAAAGTGAATCTCATTCAAACTAATAAAATAGCTGAGTGTAAGCGGACCTTAGAATCACATTCCAGGATGAATGTTAAGTAACAATTTTCATTACTATATATTTTCTATTTTAGAATCGTGGTGAATTGAAATCGATGAAAAGAAAACCTCTGTAGAAAAGGGACATACGCATATATTTAAAGGACTTAGCCTGCGAAAGAATGAGATAGAAATCATTATACAGTGTTTCATACTCGGTCTCCTCTTTTTTATAGTAAAGAAGCAAACAAGCAGATGGGTCTCCTGATGGAAAGAGTCAACCATCACCTATAGACACCAAAGGTGTTTATTTAGACACAAACGGTGTGTTGCTATCGTGTGGCGAGGTCTACTGCCACATGCATAAGTTTACCGGCTACCTTACCCTCCAAACCGGAACACGAAAACGACAAGCACTGACAGCAGGAATAGGTAAGGCGGTGGTACCAGATCCGGGCGAGACAATGCAGAACTCTACCACCTAGTAACTACGATGTTAGTGACTCGGATAGCCAATCGGTCGCCTTTTTCTACTTGCCTGGCAGAATGGTAGTTGGCCTTTTCTTCAAAGGAGCCCAGGACCAACACGGGGAAAATATTTATGCGATACTTTCTAGCATCTCCACTTTTGTCAATTAAGGGGTATAAGCGATCGCCCTGATTTTATGCAATTATGAAACTATATTTTGAAAGAAGACTGTTCTTTTTTTTTTAATAAATATTCGATGAAACGTTCAATCGAAGTAGCGTTTAGCGATAAAAGGTTGTTTCGAAAAAAAATCCATTCGAAAATCGTTCAGTCGACTTTTCATTAATCGAACACATGATTTTCGAAATTAAATTACGGACCCGAATCTAATCTACTGATGGTAAGCTCACCTTGCCTAACTTATTAAGAAATAACCTTAATGATATTTTTCATATGAAAATAACTTTATACAATGTACAAAAAATAAAACCATGAGGTCAGCACTTTGCACGCTAGTTATTGGAAGTAAGCAAAACTAACTCAGAAGTAAAAACTTTCGTGATGAGGGTAGTTTTATAACTGACGTTTAATAAGTTTTACTTGTAACTTTGAATATGAAATTGTTTAAGCTGCGGCGTTAGTCTAGAGCACAGACCACATAATTCTCCGTGGTTTAGATGTTAGTCGATTTGGCTATAGGTACACAAGATTTCAGTTTTATAGGTATTTTTTCTTACTATACACTCTCACTCATTTTCCTGCATAAAAAGTAGCCTATTTGCTATTTTAGATTATCATCTACCAGTGTGTTAAATGTCATCCAAATCCGTTCAGTAGTTTTAGCGTGATTGAGTAAGAAACATTAAACCATCTATCTATACATCTAAACATCCAAACTTTCGCATTCATAATATTAAATATCTGGTTGACCGAGCTTTGCTCGGTTTTTAACATACCCCTTTCTTGGGAACCGAGGTTTTTGGACCTGGAACCTTGATAATTCCTACAGAATAAGTAATTTTTTTTCTGTACCTGTTAGACCGAGAACCTTGATAAATCGATTCCTTGACCCGAAAAACCCCTAATTTGTGACTTTTATGAAAATCGTTGGAGCCGATTCCGAGATTCCATTTATATGTGTATATATATGTATATATATATATATATATATATATATATATATATATATATATATATATATATATATATATATATATATATATATATATATATATATATATATATTTTTTTTTCTTTTTTTTTTTTTCTGACGAAAAGAAATAAATATCGCTTTTAGACACTACAGATATTAGCGGTGCATAGCTCTCCATGTGGTGGGTGCCTTAGTGTGCTTACTTTACTGGCCCTTACCCACCAAACTGGAACACGACAGCGACAAGCACCGAGGCTGTTACGACAAGAAAAAGGCAAGGCCTGGTCGCAACGGGACCCTGACTCCGCAATCGACGGGGCTCGGTCCCCGACTTCGATACCCGACGGGGACAAGCATTGTGTGATGAGCATAAATGTTTTTATTTCCGGGTTTAGGTTTATTAAATATTTTACTGTATTTATAATATATGTATTTCTATGTATTAGTATCGTTAACTAACACCCATAACACAAGCAATTGATTTGCTTACTTTGGGGTTAGATCAGTAAGTGTAATTTGTCCCGTGAATTTTTATTTAATTATTATTATTATTGATTGGCTCATTAACAACATACTCTAAATAAATAAATATATGTTTTATGCACAAAATTAATTCTGTCTGAGGCGCGGAGGAAAAGAACACCATGTTCCGATTGACTAATTCAAAATCGTTATTTTGTCGGTATCAGATTATTATTAGTCTGATGTGTTGAGAGAACAAATGGTCTGTTATTAAATCTCTAGTCTGGTTACTCAATTTATTTATTGACTTTATTAGCACTTAACATTAAAACAGGCTTACCTAGCGTGGCGTAGGCATAGCATACATCTGCCCCCTTAGACAAGTGGCAAACGCTCAGTAACTATTCAAATATTACGCTTTGGCGATATTTAGGCCAAATTGGTAGCCAAGTGGATCATGGCTTGTTCAACGTTTGTTCCATACGAACTTTACGAAGTATATCGAATATTGTCTCTGAATTGACGGTAAACGTCACTTTGAAGTACTATTTTCACCGAGGTTATAACTTTTATTTATATGGAAAGTGCATTAAAAGCAAAAAAAACTTGCCCCCCAAGATGTGGCATCAACGCTAGTACAATAGAAAGAGAAATTTATGGATTTGTCATAAGCTGTTGACACGAGCGTAAACGAATTTGTAATTGGTAGCCAAGTGTCATTCGTGAAACGAAACGTTATATTGCATCGATCATTTTTGACAATTCTCGTACAAAACTGTAGCCAAGTGGCACTTTTGACAAGCAAAATAGTAGCGAATTATCCGATAATCAGCGAACGCTAGAACCCTGCAGATTACGCTTAAAATGGCGGTTGATCACTATTATTCAATCAGCTGTTCTAAAGCGTGGATAACATCTGTGAGAATTTTTGATAATTTTAAAGTAAAATTAACGCAAATTAAGGCTTTTGGTGGCACATTATTAATGGTGCTTTGATATCCTTGTGTCGAGGGCAGGGTATTAATGTCACATGCATACATTTACTGGCTACCTTACCCTCCAAACCGGAACACGACAGTAGCAAGCACTGTTGCTATTGCTGCAGAAATAGGTGGGCCAGTGGTATTAGACCCGGGCGAGACAATAAAGAACCCTACCACCTAGAAGCCACAATACTAGTGGCTCGTTTACCCAATTGTTCGCTTCTAACGAACTGCCTAGCCACATTGTAAGTAGTGATAGGTTTGCAAAATGCTGACAATGTATTAATGATGATAAATATAATATTTCGTCTTTAAATATTTTACAGACACTATAAGTTCAAGTTATAAACACTATGTTCTTGCTACAACCCTTGTATTTTGTAAATTTAATGAAACAAAGAAAGATAGTTTATTTTTCAGTGTAGCAATAGATTTCGATCAATTTTACATTTCTGTAAATATGTATGCCAAAAAATACGTAAAAAAGAAGTTTTGTATGTTCAGTTTTGCATATTTTTGTTCATTTTTAATAATAAATTTATCATCTGCTTTCATAAATCTGAAACATAAGTTTTAAAATGTGACTATCGATAACATTTTGCATAATTCTACGTTCACTTGTAATGTAAAGAGGATTTACTTAAAATAGGTTAACACAATCAAATTTGATAGAAAGGAAGATAAATACATAAATGTTGGTGACAGTATTTAATTTTATAACTTTTTAAATTGGTAGTACTGATAGAGTTCAATTGACATGTTAGCTATATAGAAACTTACGGCATGACAGTAATTAAGAAGAAAAGATAGTATATTTTATCTTATTCGCACTTACGCGGTTCATACAATCAACATCGAATCAGATATAGCGACTCTGTTCTTATTTTTTTATAATATTTATATATTCCATCCATGTATATTATTCATCCGAGATTGATTCACGTTGTGAAAATAACACATCAAACTGACATCGCCGTCGATTCACAGACAATATTCGATAGACCTCAATAGAATGAACGTTAAACAAGCCATGATCCACTTGGCTACCAATTTGGTCTAAATGACGCCAATGCGTTATATTAGAATGAACAGAGAGCTCGGTTGGCGGTCAAAGCGTGCGCAGGACAGAAAAATTTTGATGGAAAATTTCAACCCTATATAACACCCCTTTTTTGTTGCATCATTGCGTGGAGGGGGTAAAGGACACCAACTTTTGTCAAGGTCACTTTGCTCTGAGTTGATTTCCCGTGAAGTTAGGGGATGAAAACCGAAATCCATTACAAAGGCGTCTGCGACTTAAAAAAAGAAAATGTATTGAAATCCCCCTAGTTAGGTTAGGACTCTTAAATTATGGCAATTTGCGTTCATTTTACTTTAAAATTATCAAAAATTCTAACAGATATTATCCACGATTTAGAACAGCTGATTGAATAATAGTGATCATCCGCCATTTTTAGCGTAATTTACAGGGTTCTAGCGTTCGCTAATCATCGGATCACAATTTTGCTTGTCAAAAGTGCCACTTGGCTAAGGTTTTGTATGAAAATGATCAAAAATGATCGATGCAATATAACGTTTCGTTTCACGAATGACACTTGGCTACCAATTACAAATTCGTTTACGCTCGTATCAACAGCTTATGTCAAATCCAAACATTTTGTTTTCTATTCTCCTAGCGTTGATGCCACTTGTCTTGGGGGGCTGTTCGTAGCGTAAATATAATATTATTTGAAAACATATTTTACCATATTAGGTATACTTACCATAAACATATTTGATCAACTTGTAAATTAGCGTTAATTGTTTTGCATTCATTCAGAAGTAGCATTATTTATTTGCATAAAAGAAACAGAATGTGCCTTAAAACAAATATTAAAATGTTTTCAATGTAAAATAACACGTAGTTATTGTCTATATCTAATACCTTTAAACGAGCAATTCTTGTATATATATATATATATATATATATATATATATATATATATATATATATATATATATATATATATATATATACATATATATATATATATATATATATATTATATATATATATATATATATATATTATATATATATATATATATATATATATATATATATAAATAAATATAAATATATTTACTGAGTCATATTTCATACTTCATCGTGCGCAATTGGGCACTTCTTGATTGATCGGCCCGACACGATGACGGCCCGACACGACAACGGAAGCTACGAGTACATTCTTCATTAGACCGACACCAACACGCTCCGGCCCGACACGGCTTAAAGCCGTGTGGGGCCGGAGCGTGTTGGTATAATCCCAGACGTGAACAAAAACGATGCGCGATGCCAGCGTAAAATATAAGATTGTATTTGTTGTATTTACTATATTTAAGACGTAAAAAGACGTGTTTGAGACGATTTTGGGTGCATCCACTTATCAAAGTGACATATTTAGATGACGTACTACAATTTACAACCGGATAAGTTTTTCAATTAATATTACCGAATGATTGTAATATAATGAAAAAAATAATTATTCCTCCGCATGCACTAAGTAATGCCTAGTAATAACTAGCACGCCTACACGGAAGTTTGCGTGTGTACACAACACAAGCATAAAGATCGGCCCCGACATCAGCGGGAGGTTTGCTGCCAACGACATGCCGGCACCGACACCGGCATGTCGGTGCCGGCGCCAACATTAATGTCGGCGCGGGGCCGGGCCAGTGAGACAGCGTGCAGTACAATTTCATAGAATTATGCGTCCACTAGTGTCGGTGCCGGCGTCGGGCCGGTACCCGGTGCCGGTGTCGTGTCGGGTCGGGCAATCAAAAAGCGTTCATTTTCAAAAAAGGTACAAAGTTTTCCCTTGACGTATTAATATAAAGATAAGTATATATTTTATGCATAAATCACGTATAAAATATTATACACTGAGAAAGGAGCTTTAAAAGCGCCCCGGGTTATATAGACATCGTGTCTCAAAAGCATTTCAACTTTATTACGAGAGGTATAAAGTTTCAAAGGAAAATAAAATAAAAGCAAATTTACAATAAAAACGAAGTAAAAACATTTTATTGCTTAATTGTAATGAATAAACTCAAAAAGGACTTAACTGGTTTCAAAAAATCTTTATATTAGTAACATAGGCTATTTTTTATCCGACTTTTGACATAGAAATACTCAATTTTTTATGTAGCAAATCAAAGTCGGGGACAACAGCTAGTGGTAGATTTTATGATTCGATTCGATTAGACTTCATATTTGCTTGTTAGTATTTGTATAAAAAAAACTTAAAAATTAGTTATTAACATCGTAAATACCTTCTAGGTATATACTCGTATATTATTAGTAGGGGAGCCCAAGATGAAGAACTCGAGCGTCGTAGCGACCTATTGGATTTTGTAGATTAAATTATAGGAAAAATAAATGGTTATATAATGTTATGGCAGGTTAATTGCCACCTAAAACTTAGAAAATCCACCGATTCATGTGTAGCATAAGGGAGTGGGAGGTCACAAATTTGCAAAAAAAGAACGTTATTTTGACATTCTAGAGCGCGCCTGAATTTTCTTTTATTATATAACTAGCGGCCCGCCCTGGCTTCGCACGGCTATAAAATATACAGCCTATGTCACTCAGTAAAAAAAAAATTATTAAAATCAATGCAGTAGTTTTGATTTATTCATTACTGCCCGTGGCCCGCAAACAATTCCCCTTTCCCTTATATCATGAAGATTTCCTGCTATCTTTGGAACATCTAAATTTCCTGCTATTTTTGGAACATCTAAATTCATATAGGTACTACATTTTTAGTTTTTACATTTTTACCTATTTCTTTTACTTTCTCCAGTAATATATTTAATGGAGAAAATTGTCTTTATATACAACGTTCACAGCTTTCTGGTCATTAGACAATATAAACATGTTTTCTTTAGAGGTTACTCTTGAAAGAGTGACATATAAGTTGACCATGTGAAAAACAGTCAACGCTCAAATCTAAGCCTGCAACGTTGAAGAATTGACCCTGTGATTTATTAAGGCGAAAAAATGTGTAAATGGTTGACCCTGCGGGCCATTCCTAAAACTTTTCACTAAATAAACGTATTTTCTCAAAAGAGTAAAAATATAAGCATAGATTTTTCAGTTCAATCATCTATTTTGTTAAATAGATGATTGAACTGAAAAAGTAGTATTATTAATTTTTGAAAAGCTGTATATTTGAAAACGATGATGGTATTCAACTCAGTTTTTGAGATCTAAAATATTGTTTTAGCTAAATAACCGATAGGTTGAAACACATTTCGGTGTTATGTCTAAAAACATTTTATTTTTAATTTTCTTCATTGATAAATCCCAAACAAATTGACCGATTTTGATTAAATTAACGGTATTTGACGCAGTTTTTAAAGCACAAAAGCTGATAATATTTTTAAGTCAATCGGTAAATTAACTTGAAACTTGAAAGTTATTTTAAAAAAATTAAGTAAGTTTGCTAAGAACAACATAATTTTATTTTTAAAAAGCTATAAGTTTTGAGAATTAGATTCGATTTTGATTTTTGAAACGGCATTTGACGAAGTTTTTTTAGATCTAAAATATCGTAGAACACCAAAAAATTATTGGTTGAAAAAGTTTGAAGTTATGTCGGAAAAACACTTTTTTAAAAATTTTTCGTAAACGATTACTCCCAAACGGATAAACCGATTTTGATGCAATTTATGTATTAGACGTAGTTTTTTGAGGAATAGAGCTGATTATTTTTTGTACTCGTTACGTAAATCTGGTAGTTATATTAAAAAATACTGTTTCTTTTGGTGTTTTTTCAAAATTTCTCTAAATCTTCTAGACCGAATCGGTTCAAATTTTCAGGAAATCTAAGTTAAGCGGAATCCAATCGAATGCCATCAACCGCGTTTCGATCGGTCTAGCCGTTCAAAAGTTATGACATGTTTACATACACACATACACACACACACATACAGACATACTAACGTCAGCGTGAAAATAGTCGGAAAAGATTCCTGGGACCTCAAAACGTGGACATCTGGTGAAAACTAGATTTTCGAAAATCGAGGTAAAATCAGTATCTTCCTTATCTACATATGTAGTGGGAAATTAAAAACTGGTTTACTAAATCACTTTTTTTACATTGATTATTAAATAACAATTTTACAAAAATTATACGTATACCTGAAGATATATATCTAAGGAATGTGCTAACTTATTACATGATAGAATGTACTTTACTTGATCATATAAAATTCCGAAAACAGGCTAAAAATCTCTAAAACAAATAATTTGTTAGTACTATTTCTAATCATCGACATGATTTTTATATGGTGATATTTAGTAAAAAAAAAGAATGTACTAAATTTTGATTTTCAGCTGAAGTCCTATATTAACGACGGGTCCCAAGAATAAAATCTTATGGAGAGATCAGACTAAATTGGTTTTATAATAAAATTCGCATTAAACACGCTACAAATATACTTTTTATATTTATTGGTCTTTTTTGTGGAAATACTCAAGTGAACATCATATACAACGTATTCCCACAAACAAACATATTGTAATTTGGTAATTTTGTAGATACGATTTTGTTCTTGGGGCCCGTCGATTTATTTATCCGAAAATTAACACGTTTCCCAGCGGTTTTAGAACACGCCGCGCGCGCGCGCCGCCCGACCGGCCGGTAACCCCGCAATCGCTATGTCCCTGCATTTTAAATTAAATCTGTAATATCTTCGAAAATATTCATTTAAATTACATGCTGTAAACGGCCATATTGCTCTATATTAAATCCGCAATATATTTAAGGTATTTAATTGGATAAGGATTAGTGCTGTATTGCTTAAAATTGCTTCGAAAAAAAAGCCATTATTTCTCTTAAAAAGTAAATGACAAAAAAATGCTATTGTGGGTTATCCATAAGAGATAGACATATACCATCGCGGAGTTTTCTGTAGACCTTTTCAAGGTGTATAAATACTTAGTACATTATTTTGATAAATCTCGTAGGGTTTAGCCAGCGTACACATAAACCTTCCTCTTTAACCACTCTATCTATAAAAAAAACCGCATCATAATCCGTTGTGTGGTTTTAAAGATTTAAGCATACATAGGGACATAGGGACAGACAAAGAATGCGACTTTGTTTTATAATATGTAGTGATTATGATGTAAAAATAAAGAAAAAAATATAATCTGGCAATTTTTAAAACCCGAAGTTATTGGAATTTTGTTTTTTCTTCTGCCCTAGTTACCCGCTTCTATATAAAGGGATTATATTTCGTGGAGAGCTACAACAGTACCTCGCATACTGTGTTACTCTGACTCGCTCGAGTAGACGCAAAAATCCCCTATTGGGCTTCCCTACAATATACGGTATCTCGGCCTTAGCTATTCCTTCCACAATAGCGTCCATTCTTGTTAGTGTCATATTTTGTTCTTTGGTTTCGATTATTGGTTTGTAAGGCAAAGTAGTCAGTAGAATTATGATGTGGCATTGCCCTCTTATCAGACAGATCTCATTAAAATCTTCGATGTCTGTAGGCGTTGGTTTTTCTTTTCATCAGGAGAGCATCTGCTTGTTTGCTAATGATATTAATAAAGCTTTTATAAGTGCGAGTCAGACTCGTAAACGTAGGGCTTCCTACCACTGAGCAATATTGAGTATAATATTATGTATGGCAATCCCGTTTAGATTTGACTATTTAAATTTAGTTATGATAGCGTTATGCACGGATACTCAACACGCATTTAATGGAAATTTCAGGTGTCTATTTCTGCTCAAACATCGTCAGACGTACAAACAGATAGATAGCAGAGGCACATTACACGTGTTCCCTTTGTTACCGTTTGTGTATGATACCGAAAAAACGTTTCATAAAAATCCATACTAATTTATAGAAAGTATTTATTATCTATAGATAGATATAAACACGTAAAGCATAAATTATGTACCCCTTTTTACCTAAGACTACTACGCGAACGTGGGAGTATGAAATTTGGCACAAGCAAAGTTTATATTAGAGGACTGCAGAGACTAAATACACCGGCACACAAAAAAAAAGTTGTCTGTACACCGGGCGCCACCTATCTACGGGCATGTTTTTCTCCCCGCTGAACACGAATTTCAAGTCAGTTCAGGCCGTCCGGGCTTCAATTTCGAGTAAATTGCCAAAAACCCCAAAAAATAGGAATTTTAGGAAATAATAAAAGTGAAAATTACAGGACAATAGTCGAAGAATTAGTGACAAATTACAAAAACTTAGGATGCTTGTTAATAAAAAATACAAGAAATTTATTGAATTGTGTTTAAAAGTTTTTTTTCTATTTTTTCAGCAGCAGTTTTCTGCTATTTAATCGATTTTTGCAATTTTATGAATGTTTGAGGAGACTATGGGCCAAATTTATTGCAGAATCAGATTAAGCAGACTAATTACATAAAAATCTTCATCAATTCGGATCCACAAAATTTTTTATACCAAGATAATCCCAATTTTCTTCGATTTTTGTAATTTTTGATGATTTTTTACAATTTTTATTTAGATTAGAGATATTAGATTTAAAACGGTTTATGATTAAAGTACGATCGAAATTAGTATTTAACAGATCAAAATACATGAAAAATATGCTTGCATTAGATTTCAAAAATTTTTTTCTTACCAAAACATCGAATTTTCGCTATTTTTTTGGGTTTTTTTTCAATTTACTCGAAATTGAAGCCCGGACGGCCTAAACTGACTTGAAATTCGTGTTCAGCGGGTCGAAAAACATGCCCGTAGATAGGTGGCGCCCGGTGCACAGACAACTTTTTTTTTGTGTGCCGGTGATATTTTTAAATAATACGGATTAAAAATACATTAAATTAAAAAAAAAATACTTTACACACACTGCATACATGTACCTAAAATACCTGGTAATATATACAGATGTATAATACTATTTTCTTTACGACGAAGTTTTTTGTCAAACTTAAAAAAGATTTTAGTGTTTAATCCATTGATATAAAAAACCCAAGATACACAATTAGTGTCTCAAAAACGTCCTCCGGAAATGAGCGCACAGCTTTAAAATGTGCGCTTATTTCAAATAGAATCGCGTCGGTCGCGACACTATCAATTTTATTACTTTTTGTTCATTGCTTTGTAAAAACAACTACAAATCTTGCGCTTAAGGTTGGATATGCTAAAACGTATGTTTTTGTCATACCTAGAAATATTTAAATGAAATTAGGGACAGTTTTGAGTGTCAGTTTTGTACGGGACTGTGCATCTTGGGTTTTTTATATCAATGGTTTAATCTGGTAAAATTTCAAATAGAGAGCGATCGCTGGTGTATATAAATACGTTTTAAAAATACCTTACGCTGAATATAAAGTATCGTAAGCTCCATCGTATTAACCAGCTTGCCATATTGTTCGAAAAAGTTGTTACATAAGTGAATTTAGTACCCTATCCCTTGTCACATAAATATGGAGCAAGTTTGTTAGGTTGGTTTTAAGTCCCACGCCTAGAAAAAGGAGCTCCGTTATTTATCATTCTTATGAATTATGCATTATGTAATTCAATTCATCAAAAATCTTCCTTCGGCAATTTGTATAAATGTTTACATCCCTTTTATAAATCTTATAAATTGACGATGTCGTTAGTTTTTATTTTTTATTTAATTAGATGGCAAACAAGCAGATGGCTATCTTGATGGAAAGAGAAACCATTACCTATAGACCAAAGATGTTAATGGTGCGTTTTATCCGTGTTACGGGATGTCAATGCCGCATGCATATCTACCGGCTACCGCACCCTCCAAACCGGAACATGACAATGCCAAGCATTGACACTATTGCAGCAAGAATAGGTAATTTGGTGGTACCAAATACGAAATACACGGATGAGAGGTTACGGAATTAAACATGAAAATTGAATGGAATATTTAAAAGTTGGCTTTATTATTGTGCCGGCAGTTCATATGGCGAAGTGGATCGCCATCTATCTTACCAACCTACAAACTAGTGTGTTGAAATGGGGATGGCTAAAACGACTTATATCTTTATAGTCGTTACCATCTGATATTAAAATACAGTCGCCTGTATATATATATATATATATATATATATATATATATATATATATATATATATATATATATATATATATATATATATATATATATATATATATATTAAATTTCATGGTTGCTATTTTTTGCAGAATATGAGTACTTAGTCCCATTATTACATTTACTGGTTATTTTTCATGTTAAATGTTTCCTTTTGGTAATTGGTATGAAATTAACGTATCTAAGCCTTGTCAAACTTAGGATAAAATCACAAGGTAAAGACGTGACTGCCATTCTAATGAAAGAAGTAGATAGTACACACAACCTGCCATTTTGTTTAACCCAAAGAATATAATATAATATGGAGTCATTATAACGTTCCTTCTTTTTTGTGTTGTGATGTTGAATTCAACAAATTGAATTTAATAATATTGCCACCGGTAGCCATGGATACGTATAAGCCTTAATTTACTTGCATATTTTGTAAGTGCAATTGAAATCATAACTATTAATTAAAATATATCTATTTTTTATATTATTTGTAAACATATATAATATATTTGTGTAAATATTTATATAATATATAATATAGTATATTAGCTATTATGTTGTCTGATTCTGATAACGAATCCTTTCATTCTGCTCTTGACCTTGACTCTTCTACTGACTCTATTCCTACGCCATTAGCTCTTAGTGCCCGTTTAGATAAGCACTTTTCTCAATATAATAAACATTTAAATGTATGCCATATCAATGCACAGAGCATTCCTCAAAACTTTTATGAACTTCATGACACATTTTATTCCTCCTCTATTAATGCAATCCTTATCTCAGAGAGTTGGCTTAAGCCTTCTTATAGCTCCACTCTTTGTAGTCTCCCTGGCTATATCCTCCTCCGTAATGACCGAGTCAATAAGGGAGGTGGCGGGGTTGCAATATATCTTCAAAGTAACATTCCATATAAAATATTAGCAGCCTCCCCCTCACCTTATTCTGGGTCTATAGAATATATTATTCTTGAAGCGGTTGTTAATGGTATTAAAATTTTACTAGGCACTGTCTATTGTCCACCTAATATCAACTACTTTTCCGATTTTGAGGCGTTAGTTTCCTTGTACTGTGCCGAGTACACACATCATATAATCATGGGTGATTTTAATACCGACATTTTGAAAGATAACCAAAGAACACGCGATCTTCAAGATATATTAAGGTCCCATTGTTTTAACATTTTACCTCTAAATCCAACTCATCACAATAATAATACGGAGGACTCACTCTTGGATTTAATCCTGGTGTCATCCTTAGCTCATGTTGTTGATCATGGACAGTTGCTGGCTCCGGGATTTTCAAGACATGATCTGGTTTACTTATCTTACAAGGTCAAACCGCCCAAACTACGTCCGAAAATGTTGAAAATGCGTAATTTTGCCAGGATAAATCAGGATCAGCTGGAACATGATGCCTCTTTAATTGATTGGTCAGCTGTGTTAGATGGCTCTACTCTTGATACCATGGTAGATAGCTTCAATAAAAATATTCTTGCTCTCTATGATAAGCATGCACCTATTCATACGGTATATCTAAAACGTCCTCCGGCTCCTTGGATTACCTCCGACATTCGTAGCGCTATGGCTAATCGTGATAGAGCCTTTGCTCGCTACAAAAGAAATAGGTGTGATATGAACTGGTGTTCATTTAAAAAGTTAAGGAATCGCTGCAACCAGATGGTGAGAGCAGCCAAACGGCGTTACATTCATAACAATATAATTAACTCTTCTCAAAGTAATATTTGGAAGTTTCTGAATTCCCTTTGTGTAACTAAGCCACCCCAAGTATCTTCTAATATTTTTTCGCCTAATCAATTTAATCGCCACTTTTCTTGTACACCTGTCATAGATAATGTTGTTAAATCTAACACGATCTCATTGTTGCGATCTCAAGTTTACTCGCACAATGCTACATTTAATTTTTTACCTATTACAGATGAGGAAACCCTAAATTTAATTAAATCATTAAAATCTAAAGCAGTTGGATGCGATCAGCTGAGCAGGGACATGATAATCCGCATCAAGGATTTTGTCATTCGACCCATCACTCATATCATAAATTTCTCTTTGTCCTCTGGTATCTTCCCTACCTTATGGCGTAAAGCACACGTTCTACCCCTGCCCAAAATTTCTAATCCCTGTACGTTAAATCATTTCAGACCAATATCCATCCTCCCTTATCTCTCTAAAATCCTTGAGGCGGCTGTTCATAAGCAAGTCATTAACTTATTGTCAAAGTGTAACTACCTAAGTCCTTATCAGTGGTTTTCGCGCAGGACACAGCACAGCCACTGCTCTTTTAAAAGTCACTGAAGATGTGAGGATCGCTATGGAGGCATCTGAGTTGACAGTCTTAGTTTTAATTGACTTTTCAAATGCATTCAATGCTGTCGACCATGACATCTTGTTAGCTATTCTGTCACGCCTTGGTTTATCTTCATCTGTATTGGACTGGTTTTCGTCGTATATCCGAGGACGACAGCAAGCAGTTTGTGCGAATGACAGTTTTTCCATGTGGTGTGATTTATTAGCAGGTGTACCTCAAGGTGGAATACTTTCCCCGCTTCTATTTTCCGTGTTTGTAAATGTTATCGCGGATTACTTAAACTGCTCTTACCATCTATATGCTGACGATCTGCAAATTTACACCCACACTGACCTAGGTGACATAAACAAGGCGGTGCAGCGTATTAACGACGATTTAAGCAACGTACTGGATTGGTCCAAAAAATTTGGTATCTCAGTTAACCCTAATAAATGCCAAGCAATCATTATTGGCAGCACACGACGCATTGCCTCGTTGAAGTGGGATTCTGTTTTGCCCGTAGTATTTGACAATACCCCAATCCCTTTTTGTCCCCACGTCAAGGATCTTGGTCTTATAATTGATAACACACTTTCGTGGTCCCCACATATTACTGAAGTCTGCCGCAAGGTCAATCTGGCTCTGCGCTCACTCTATCGCCATAAAAACTTCTTACCTATCGACACTAAGCTTTTATTGGTACAATCGTTGGTGCTGCCGATAATTGATTACGCGGATGTGTGTTCTTCGGACTTAAGCCAAGCTCTCCTTGACAGATTAGAGCGCTTGCTCAACAATTGCATACGTTTCGTGTATGGTCTTCGCAAATACGATCACGTATCCCAATTCCGTATTAAACTAAAATGGCTTCCAATTCGTCAACGTAGACAGTTGCGAATGCTATGCACTCTCTTTTCTGTATTATATGACCCAGCAGCACCGCGTTACCTTAAGTCAAAATTCAAATTTCAGAACACAACTCATTCTCGTAATCTTCGCTCAAGCACCATCCCTACTCTTCAAGTTCCTTTTTGTCGTACAGAATTCGTCTCTCGATCATTTGTATCCCAATCTGTAAGGTTCTGGAATGCTCTTCCGGTTGAACTTAGGAATAGTCCCTCCAAATTTTCCTTTAAACGTTCTGTTAAAAAATATCTTTTGAAATAACATTATGAGACATTATTTTATTTTATTTTATTTATGTATTTAATCGTCGTATTCATACTTATTTCCCTATTTATAAATTAATATATATAATATGTATAATATCTATGTATGTTATTTATTTAGGTATGTATGTGTATATAATATGTGTATGGGTATAGTGTATAAATAAGTATATTTTATGTGTATTTAATGTTTTGAGTTTTTTTAGTATTACCAGCAGTTATAATAACTAAATTTTACTAATTTATCTTATCATGCACCCCTTTAAATGAAATGTTATCTAATTAGTTTGGGTTGACTGGTAGAGAATGCCATGTAGCATTAAGTCCACCTATGTACTCAATTGTGCATAAATTTTTAAATAAATAAATAATAAATATATTTTTAAGTAAATATTTGAGTCGTATTTCACAATTCAAGGTACTGAGATTGGAAATCTCTCAAAGCCATGTTTTCAAAGAACAGAAACGTTTGCTTGTTAGAAAAGTAAATAAGCCACATTTACCTTAGTACTCTAGATTGCAACTACTTTGTGATTCTCTTTAATTGAGTTATGAATCTTTCTAGGCTAACAACTATTGATAACCTATTATATATAAAACGAATAAATAGTCAATTAACCTAGATCTTTAGATAAAACACACCGGTTCCCCCTGTTGGTCCAGGCTCCTCTAAAGAACAGACCATCTGCCGTACTGTCAGGCAATTCGTAAGAGGTGAACGATTGGATACTAGTCGATAGAGTTCTGCACTGTCACACCCGGGTCTGATACCACCGCCTTACATTATCCTGTCGCAACAGCGTCAGTACTTGTCTTTGTCATGTTCTGTTATTGGAGGGTAAGGTAGTACACTGATAGCAACGCACCATTAACACTTTTGCTGTCTATACGCGATGGTTGTCTCTTTCCATCAGGAGACCTATCTCCTTGTTTGCTATCTTATGAATTAAAAAATATATATATATATATATATATATATATATATATATATATATATATATATATATATATATATATATATATATATATATATATTAAATTTCATGGTTGCTATTTTTTGCAGAATATGAGTACTTAGTCCCATTATTACATTTACTGGTTATTTTTCATGTTAAATGTTTCCTTTTGGTAATTGGTATGAAATTAACGTATCTAAGCCTTGTCAAACTTAGGATAAAATCACAAGGTAAAGACGTGACTGCCATTCTAATGAAAGAAGTAGATAGTACACACAACCTGCCATTTTGTTTAACCCAAAGAATATAATATAATATGGAGTCATTATAACGTTCCATTGCGGATACTGAACAGGTATGCAAATGGCTCCATAAAAATTTACCTATTGATGCAAAGAATGGATTGATGGGAACGTAACATTAATAATGTTATTTTTTAATTCATAAGATAGCAAACAAGGAGATAGGTCTCCTGATGGAAAGAGACAACCATCGCGTATAGACAGCAAAAGTGTTAATGGTGCGTTGCTATCAGTGTACTACCTTACCCTCCAATAACAGAACATGACAAAGACAAGTACTGACGCTGTTGCGACAGGATAATGTAAGGCGGTGGTATCAGACCCGGGTGTGACAGTGCAGAACTCTATCGACTAGTATCCAATCGTTCACCTCTTACGAATTGCCTGACAGTACGGCAGATGGTCTGTTCTTTAGAGGAGCCTGGACCAACAGGGGGAACCGGTGTGTTTTATCTAAAGATCTAGGTTAATTGACTATTTATTCGTTTTATATATAATAGGTTATCAATAGTTGTTAGCCTAGAAAGATTCATAACTCAATTAAAGAGAATCACAAAGTAGTTGCAATCTAGAGTACTAAGGTAAATGTGGCTTATTTACTTTTCTAACAAGCAAACGTTTCTGTTCTTTGAAAACATGGCTTTGAGAGATTTCCAATCTCAGTACCTTGAATTGTGAAATACGACTCAAATATTTACTTAAAAATATATTTATTATTTATTTATTTAAAAATTTATGCACAATTGAGTACATAGGTGGACTTAATGCTACATGGCATTCTCTACCAGTCAACCCAAACTAATTAGATAACATTTCATTTAAAGGGGTGCATGATAAGATAAATTAGTAAAATTTAGTTATTATAACTGCTGGTAATACTAAAAAAACTCAAAACATTAAATACACATAAAATATACTTATTTATACACTATACCCATACACATATTATATACACATACATACCTAAATAAATAACATACATAGATATTATACATATTATATATATTAATTTATAAATAGGGAAATAAGTATGAATACGACGATTAAATACATAAATAAAATAAAATAAAATAATGTCTCATAATGTTATTTCAAAAGATATTTTTTAACAGAACGTTTAAAGGAAAATTTGGAGGGACTATTCCTAAGTTCAACCGGAAGAGCATTCCAGAACCTTACAGATTGGGATACAAATGATCGAGAGACGAATTCTGTACGACAAAAAGGAACTTGAAGAGTAGGGATGGTGCTTGAGCGAAGATTACGAGAATGAGTTGTGTTCTGAAATTTGAATTTTGACTTAAGGTAACGCGGTGCTGCTGGGTCATATAATACAGAAAAGAGAGTGCATAGCATTCGCAACTGTCTACGTTGACGAATTGGAAGCCATTTTAGTTTAATACGGAATTGGGATACGTGATCGTATTTGCGAAGACCATACACGAAACGTATGCAATTGTTGAGCAAGCGCTCTAATCTGTCAAGGAGAGCTTGGCTTAAGTCCGAAGAACACACATCCGCGTAATCAATTATCGGCAGCACCAACGATTGTACCAATAAAAGCTTAGTGTCGATAGGTAAGAAGTTTTTATGGCGATAGAGTGAGCGCAGAGCCAGATTGACCTTGCGGCAGACTTCAGTAATATGTGGGGACCACGAAAGTGTGTTATCAATTATAAGACCAAGATCCTTGAC
Organism: Apodemia mormo; assembly: GCA_036924255.1. Taxonomy (NCBI): domain Eukaryota; kingdom Metazoa; phylum Arthropoda; class Insecta; order Lepidoptera; family Riodinidae; genus Apodemia; species Apodemia mormo. The sequence goes on from JAUPFN010000019.1 coordinate 9,750,634, forward strand.
GTGGGGACAAAAAGGGATTGGGGTATTGTCAAATACTACGGGCAAAACAGAATCCCACTTCAACGAGGCAATGCGTCGTGTGCTGCCAATAATGATTGCTTGGCATTTATTAGGGTTAACTGAGATACCAAATTTTTTGGACCAATCCAGTACGTTGCTTAAATCGTCGTTAATACGCTGCACCGCCTTGTTTATGTCACCTAGGTCAGTGTGGGTGTAAATTTGCAGATCGTCAGCATATAGATGGTAAGAGCAGTTTAAGTAATCCGCGATAACATTTACAAACACGGAAAATAGAAGCGGGGAAAGTATTCCACCTTGAGGTACACCTGCTAATAAATCACACCACATGGAAAAACTGTCATTCGCACAAACTGCTTGCTGTCGTCCTCGGATATACGACGAAAACCAGTCCAATACAGATGAAGATAAACCAAGGCGTGACAGAATAGCTAACAAGATGTCATGGTCGACAGCATTGAATGCATTTGAAAAGTCAATTAAAACTAAGACTGTCAACTCAGATGCCTCCATAGCGATCCTCACATCTTCAGTGACTTTTAAAAGAGCAGTGGCTGTGCTGTGTCCTGCGCGAAAACCAGACTGATAAGGACTTAGGTAGTTACACTTTGACAATAAGTTAATGACTTGCTTATGAACAGCCGCCTCAAGGATTTTAGAGAGATAAGGGAGGATGGATATTGGTCTGAAATGATTTAACGTACAGGGATTAGAAATTTTGGGCAGGGGTAGAACGTGTGCTTTACGCCATAAGGTAGGGAAGATACCAGAGGACAAAGAGAAATTTATGATATGAGTGATGGGTCGAATGACAAAATCCTTGATGCGGATTATCATGTCCCTGCTCAGCTGATCGCATCCAACTGCTTTAGATTTTAATGATTTAATTAAATTTAGGGTTTCCTCATCTGTAATAGGTAAAAAATTAAATGTAGCATTGTGCGAGTAAACTTGAGATCGCAACAATGAGATCGTGTTAGATTTAACAACATTATCTATGACAGGTGTACAAGAAAAGTGGCGATTAAATTGATTAGGCGAAAAAATATTAGAAGATACTTGGGGTGGCTTAGTTACACAAAGGGAATTCAGAAACTTCCAAATATTACTTTGAGAAGAGTTAATTATATTGTTATGAATGTAACGCCGTTTGGCTGCTCTCACCATCTGGTTGCAGCGATTCCTTAACTTTTTAAATGAACACCAGTTCATATCACACCTATTTCTTTTGTAGCGAGCAAAGGCTCTATCACGATTAGCCATAGCGCTACGAATGTCGGAGGTAATCCAAGGAGCCGGAGGACGTTTTAGATATACCGTATGAATAGGTGCATGCTTATCATAGAGAGCAAGAATATTTTTATTGAAGCTATCTACCATGGTATCAAGAGTAGAGCCATCTAACACAGCTGACCAATCAATTAAAGAGGCATCTAATTTGAGGCAATAAACTAACGCCTCAAAATCGGAAAAGTAGTTGGTATTAGGTGGACAATAGACAGTGCCTAGTAAAATTTTAATACCATTAACAACCGCTTCAAGAATAATATATTCTATAGACCCAGAATAAGGTGAGGGGGAGGCTGCTAATATTTTATATGGAATGTTACTTTGAAGATATATTGCAACCCCGCCACCTCCCTTATTGACTCGGTCATTACGGAGGAGGATATAGCCAGGGAGACTACAAAGAGTGGAGCTATAAGAAGGCTTAAGCCAACTCTCTGAGATAAGGATTGCATTAATAGAGGAGGAATAAAATGTGTCATGAAGTTCATAAAAGTGTTGAGGAATGCTCTGTGCATTGATATGGCATACATTTAAATGTTTATTATATTGAGAAAAGTGCTTATCTAAACGGGCACTAAGAGCTAATGGCGTAGGAATAGAGTCAGTAGAAGAGTCAAGGTCAAGAGCAGAATGAAAGGATTCGTTATCAGAATCAGACAACATAATAGCTAATATACTATATTATATATTATATAAATATTTACACAAATATATTATATATGTTTACAAATAATATAAAAAATAGATATATTTTAATTAATAGTTATGATTTCAATTGCACTTACAAAATATGCAAGTAAATTAAGGCTTATACGTATCCATGGCTACCGGTGGCAATATTATTAAATTCAATTTGTTGAATTCAACATCACAACACAAAAAAGGCTAAACACAAAAATTAAACTTGATCCTGCAAGTTGGGGTTAAAGAGTAGAATTGGCCATTTACAGTATCATTTTAAAACTTATTTATAGCAAAGTAATGTGTACGGCGAGAGTAAAAAACATTAAAAAAAAAACATAAACACATCATAAAAAATATACAATTAATAAAATTATTTTTTAGCAAAATGTAAACGTTTAAAACATGATATAATATCAAAAAAAAATGCAAAATATAACACCCCGACATTGACAACTCGCTGAAATAATAAAAATAAAAAAATAAAAAATAGAACGTAACAATAATACATAAGATCTGTCACCATTGAACCTTTAGACGTGACAGTAACTGTCAATTGTCAAATGTCGAGTGTCATTTGAAACGGTACCTACTACGAAAGTTATGATGTTTATTATTATTTACTTTAATACAAAAATTATTGTGTTATTACCCGTTTTTCTACAGTTTATTAACAAATTGTGACGTACTATTAGTGAATGCTATTGAGTGAGACAAAAACATAGTCAAAGAGATATTTCTAATTAATATGCATGTAACAACTAACAAAATAATTGCGGCACAAGTTATAAAGTACTACGGAAAAAAGGCTACATAGAATGATAAATTATTTTTTAACTTGTCTTCTCGATGACCTCGACCGACTATTTTCATTTATTGCTGAAAGCTGCTGTTGAGATGCTGGCTCACTTTCTGCTTGTCTGGGATGCGCTGATATGAGTTTCTCCAGGTCTAAATTACTCATGATTTTGTGGCGGCTACCATTGGGTAGACTGACCATAATGGATCCACCAATAGACCAGACATTACGAACGATAAAGTGACTACGTGCCTTCAGGAACAAAAACTTTCGGTGTTTAGTTAGGTACTCAGCTAAAACAAAGGAGGTACCTTTAAGCTTCGTTTTACGCTTCCAGACATCTGCTCGCTGCTCAGAAGACGACATGCGCAATATAATAGGACGAATTTTACCACTACTTGAGCTCCCAAGCCTATATGCCTTTGAAATGGCTGAAGATGTTATTTCCATGGACAGGTTTTTCTGCAAAATGTCCAGAACTATCTGCGGCACATTCTCACCAGGCTTTTCTATAACACCATTTATCAATAAAAACTTTTTGCGATGGCGCATTTCAATATTGTCGATATGATAAGAGAGCTCCGTTATTTGCTGTTGTAGAAGTTGGAGTACAGATTGAACATGACTGCGAAAATTAGAAAATTCTAGGTATACCTGATCAACAGAGTCAGTGCGTGGACATGCCTTCAATTTTGTTTCAAACTCTATCATCATTTGTCTCACACTGTCTTCAACTGATTTCTGGCTTGCAATAATATCAGAATAGCTAGTCATGATAGAAATATTGCTAGTGCCTGTGATTGTGAACTAAGGTAAAATGAGATGTCACCGGTAGGTATTTCAAACTATTGTTTTAGTTCATAAAAATTTTTGCCCACATATATTCTACACAAACACACATTTATTAAAGATTTCGCGGTGTATAAATAGAAATTAAATCAGAATTACTAATTTTTAATAAATTTAGAATTTTTATTATGTTTAAACGTTTTTAGCACCTACCCTCTTTTTTCGTAAAAAATATAGACGTTGTATAAGAGATATCAACTTTATTAAGGCGTTATTATTAAATGACTGACTGTCATCTATTTTCTAATTTAACAAACAAACACTTGAGTTTTTTAAAACAAAGCTTTGAGAGAATTATAATTTTAGTACCTACTTCGAACTGTGAAATACGACTCAAATATTTAAGTCGTTGTACAAAAGGTATTAACTTAATTAAGGAGTTATTATTAAATATTGACTCTATTTTCTCTTCTAGAAAACAAACTAAACCTTTTAGTTCTTTGAAAACATAGCACTGAGAGGAGTGTGATCCTTAGAACTTGGAACAGTGAAATACGAATCTAATATTTAAGACGTACAAGTATTACCTTCATTAAGGTGTTAAATATGGACGATATTTTCTCTTCTAATAAGCAAAATTTTTCAATCTTTGAAAACATGACTTATATTTATATTTAGTAGCAGTATATTTTAACTTAAATAGCATTAAAAAAACCACAAAGTTTTATATCGTCGCTGTAATCTAACTTGACGTAAGGGACATTATGTTCAAAATGAGTTTTGAATACAGTCCGATATAGTATTTTGTGCTCTTTCGGACTGTATAAGTAACATCACTGTAGCATGGAAAAAAGTCAGTTTCGCCCATGCGCCCTAAAAAATCATGTTTCTAAATCTTTTTTCAAATAAAAATAATATTTTTGTCATATTTAGTAGTTCCAAGTATGAGACTTTTCTTTCTTTAGTAGAGGGGGCAAACGAGCATGTGGTGCACCTGATAGTAAGTGATCACTGCCGCCCATGGACATCTGCAACACCGGGGGGTTTGTGCTGCGTTACCGGCCTTTTAAGAATGAATAAGCTCGTTTCTTGAAGGTCTCCCAGTCGTATCCGTTCGGAAACACCGGGTAATTGATTCCATAAAGGAGTAGTGCGAAGCAAAAAGTGCCGACAAAAGCACATGGTTGTGGACTTCCAGATATCGAGGTAGTGAAGATGGAAATTTGAATTTTGACGCGATGTCCGATGATGGAATTTAGCGGCAGGAATTAATCCGAACAACTTGTCCGAACACTCCGCATGATAGATACGGTGAAAGATACAGAGCGAACTTTCTGCGTAACGCCAAAGAGTCAAGCCGATTAGAAATAGCCTGGTCGGCGACAATTCAAACCGCTCTGCGTTGAATGCTATCAAAAGGAAGAAGCTGGTACAAAGGAGCTCTGGCCCAGATGTGAGACCAGTACTCCATGTGAGGTCGAATTTGGGCCTTGTAAAGTTGGATATGATGGGCTGAAACCAAGCTTTTTGGGGGCTAGTTTAGCCTTTCCTTCCAAATGACCGCGGAACAGAATGTTGTTCTATAACAGAACAGAACAGAACAGAATTCCATTCGCGGAACAGAATTCCAATACTGGCTGAGGCTGTCAGGAGAGTGTTTTCGAATCGAGGTGACACGACAAAGGGTGTATTTTTTCGGTGAACGCACACAGGTGCGTATTTTTGGGGTTAAATGAAACAAGGTTTTGACGACCCCATTCCGAGACATCGGTTAGTCTCAAGTTCAGACACGAGCTTATTCTCGACTCTTCGACGTGTTCCCGAGAAATACCGCTACGGTCAAAGTATGTAGCCAGTACTGTCGTTCGTATAGCAATGTATGTTACTAATTCGCAACATATCATGATACGCAGAAGGAACAGTGGCTGTGATAGAACGCAGCCTTGGGGAACACCAGCATTGACACGTTTGAGGTCGGAGCATGCACCGTCGACTACGACCTTGATGCTCCGATCAGCCAAAAAACTGGTAATCCACTTGAATAATTTCTCGGGAAGCCCATAGAAAGGCAGTTTCAAAAGAAGCGCTTTATGTCATACCCGATCGAAGGCCTTCGCTATGTCTAAACTAACTGTCATTGCTTTCCCCTTCTCTCTCTCTCAACTCAACTGCCTCCGCCCGACGATGCGTCAGGTATACTCGAAGATCACCAGCTGAGCGGCCGCAACGGAAACCGTACTGACGGTCGTTAATCAGCTGGTGCTCTTCTAAACACTTTAGGAGCTGACAGTTTATAAGTGTCTCCATGATTTTGGAGAACAAGGAGGTTATGGCTGTTGGCCGATAGTTTGACGGATTAGAGCGATCTCCTTTTTTAGGGATGGGATGCACTAAAGCTGTCTTCCATGAATTCAGTACCACGACGAGTGGTATGATATTATATATTGTTTTGAAGTTACCCGGTGTGTTTCATCCTGTTGATTTAACATTTTTGAAGTCTTCCGTCTAGTCCACCTGCATTTCTACTAGACAGTTCGTAAAATGTGTATGTAACGGGCACGATAGAATACGTTCGTGCTCAGATATGTTATTGCACCACATTCTATCACGCGGGGGCGTGCGCGTGACTTATCACTATATAAGGGTAAGGAAAATCCCAGTAAATTACAGTTTAATAAACACATTTATTAACTGACGCATGACTGTCATTTAATCAACGTAATATGTACAAGTAGTCAAACGTGTCATTACCATTATTTATACTTATTTTTTCCTATCGCAATAGTGTCAATGCTTGTCACGGTCATGTTCCGGTTTGGAGCGTAAGGTAGCAAAAATACTTATGTTTGTAGCATCATATCTGAATAAACTCGCTTTAAATATTTTTCAAACAGGAGCGTCATCTACTTGATTTATATCCCGCGATATTAAACAATACCAGACCGACCATGATGATTTTTTAAAAATACAAAGGCATTCAAAGTAATATAAACATAATGAATTTTATATAACACAATATATGTCACGGTAGATCTTAAAAATTCTATGTAGTCTACCTCTATAACATAATATTATCCTAATATACGTAAATTAAGAGTTATGTTGTTTGTTCGCTATATGTAATACCTAAACTACTAAGCCGATTTCAATGAAATCTTGTAGATATCTACTGTTTGGTCAAACTTAAAAGATAGGATAGTTTTTATATTAATTAACCCTTCTCAAATAAATCCCCATCAAAATTTGCTGGGTTAGCTAAAATACTATAATGATATCTAAAGATCTAGGTTCTACAGTAACATATACTCGTAGCTAGAACTTCAGCTAAAGCTCGTCACGACTCACGAGGTTCCTATTTTATGACTGAATATGGTTTCTACGGTCTGTCGTTACAGACTTTGTTCGATGAGATAAAATTTACATACAATCTACTAATAATGCCTTACAGCAGTTTTTATAAATCCTGCAGGAAAATAAATCTAACCTATATGCTAATCCAGACTAAAACATTAGTCCGCCCAATTTTATTTTAGACATCTAGACGTTTCTGTGTGATTGGATAATAAGTCATCCCAATATACAATTCTTGTTCTTGTATATTGGAACTTGTTCTTGTATATGAAATTTCATCTAATTTTGTTCAGTAGGTTTTTAATGATTGAATTATAAACATTGTAACAAACACATTTTTATATTTTCGATGACATGACTATAATGCCTCTTGTCGGTTTTAAGATAAAAATTCAAAATTTTAAATTGATTTGAATTTAGAAATGTGTTTTTAGTTTTGTGATAAAACAACATAGCCTGGAATGAGATAAGTGCCCGGTAAGCAATAGGCTTGCCACCTATCATATTATGGAAATAAGTATTTTTGTCTAATCTCGGGTTCACTGGTTGTACCTTTGCCTACCTCTTCGGGGATACGGGCGTGAGCAAGATACTTTTTACATTAGTCTGACTTTGATTTTATCATTTCACATACAATTTTGTTATATTTTTGTGAGCACACGTCATCTATATTAATATTATAAGTGCGAAAATTTGGATGTTTCAACGGATGGATGGATGGATGTTTGTTAACTTAATCACGCAAAAACTACTAAACGGATTTGATTGAAATTTGGTACACAGGTAGATGACGACCTGGAATAGCACACTGGTTACTTTGTATCCCGGAAAAATTAGGTGATCCCGCGGGATTCACCAGAAACTTTTATAATGCAGCGTCCTGCACGCTGCAGCTACTCTGATCTAAAAACTCTAAAGGAAACTTATAATTTAAAGGAGATTGATGAGATCGGCTTCAAAGTGATACAGGAATATAGCGTCAGCCGAAATTATCAAATTAATTTATCGTACATTATGCCTATATTAGATTTTAACGGACAGTTTTTAATAGCAAGTATATTTTAAAAAGGAATATAGGTGAAAGCCATGAAACTATCAAACTTGTTCGTTTTTTCTTATTTCTAAATCAAGCAAAGATTTTTCGTTTCTGCCATAAAGTCAACATTTTATTTATGATCAATCAAACGTATTAGAAAAATGACGTATTTGTAAGACGCAAAATGTTAAACAAGTTTTTGTATAAAATGCAACAAAAATGAAAATATTTATTACAATATTCGAAACTTACAACACAGAAGGCATACAAGCTACTTTTACTATCATTCTAAAGAAACAAGAAAAACAAGTGTCATCTATTTAATCTGTGAACGAGTGACAAATATTTTGCTATAAATAAACGTTGTCCATCTTTAAAGTTTTAAGTAGTTAAAATCAAATAATCTTCGTGATGAGTGATCCAAAAACGTATTATATCTATGTTGACGATATGTTGAGATGTGAATGGCTTAAAATAGTATATAGTAATAATTGTGAATTCTAAAAATATTAATCTTCAAAGGTTTTTGTTTTTTTAAGCATTATACAAAGTGTCCGTGATACAATTTACATTTCAGAAGTAATAATGGATAACAATACGATGAGCATCTTTCAACATGCGTTGTTTTTGAGGCCAACTTTGTATGGACCCGCATCATTCTTTTTTGCTGTTAGGAAATCATGAACCTTTAGCTTATATTGTTCTGTGGAATTTCTGTTAATACTCGTACGGTTACTTATGTTATTAGCGCTGCTTTCTAACACTTCATTTAACTTCACGTACCCGTTATTTTGATAACATTGTTCGCGAATACAATGCGGCATAGAAGCCTGTTTAATACTTTATTATACTGCAGTAGGAGAGAGTTAATCACTCTGAATATGGAGGCTCGCCGCGTTGTAACCCACTGAAAAGTCGTTTTTGTTACATATTTTATGTTATAAAATAAAAGAAATAATATTTATTACAAAATAAGATAAAAAATGTATGATCATACTTTTTTATTATCTATACTAGCTGTTGCCTGCGACTTCGTTCGCGCGGACTTTGTTTACTCCACACAGCTCCTCCCCCGTAGGTGATAGCGTGTATGTAGCTTGTTGTCCCGACTTGTTAGTAATATTCATGCAAAATTTGAAGTAAATCCATGGAGTACTTTTTGAGTTTACCCCAGTCATACATTGACTTTCCTACGATTTTATTATATGTATAGATAAATATAAAAGATATTAGTATACTATGGATAATAAGATTATAAGAAGAATAGTTGACTTGGAAAGTATTCAATTTATCAATAGTTTACTATTACCTATAGCACAAGCAAAAAATTTAAACATATTATTTGCTTGGAATTAGATCCAATTGCGTAATATGTCCAGTGATATTTATTTATTTATTTATTATTCATTTTCTGTTTATCATTTATGCAAAGATTAAAAGTCGTTAATTCATTTATTCAAAACCATTTACCCATCGAGTTGATTAGAAAACTTAAGCACACAAAATGGTTTCATGATTAATCATGCGCTTTCCTGCTTGGTTGTAAGAGTCACTTTTCTCATGGATTTAGTTGGTAGATGTTTGCGATTTACACGGGCTCTATGCCATCGTTTTACTTAATCCTTTTCCCATATCGTCAGTGCATGTCACTGTCATGTTCTAACTCGAATGGAGTAACCGGTAAAACGCTCGTCACTGCTTTGCGAATAGAAACGTTTTATTTATCTGTGTTTCACTTGTAACTATGGGCGGTGATTGTCTTATCATACTAACTTCTTCCGACTTCCTAAAAGGAGGTTATCAATTCAGCTGTATGTTTTTTATGTTTGTTACCTCAGAACTATCACTTATGAATCGATTTCGAAAATATTTTTTTTGTTTGGGAGGGTACCTATACTTTCCGACAAGTCCTATTTTAATTTGTTGAAGATCTGACGCAGGGTTCCAGAAATACAGGAAATGGACAATTAATAACCCATTAATGTAAAATGTAAAATGATTAAAAGTTTCGTGAGAAATTTTAATCTAAATGATTAAAAAAGGCTGCACTCAACCCCATATAGGTCCGAAACTAGTCGGAACCTACTTCGATAAAAACGTAAGTACAGCCATTGAGTGCAGCCGTTTTTAATTATTTAGTTTGGGCTTTGCTGTTTTATTGCGTTAAAAAAAATATTATGTGTTTGCAACGAATAAACTCAAAAACTATTGAATAAATGTTAAAAAATATTCTACTATTAGAAAGTTGCACTATTTAGAAGTAATATATGGTAATTTTTTACTCCACTACCCAAAAGAAAATAAGGATTTTGGGTCATCTGAAAGAAGTTTCATTCGTCGGATCTTCTTCTTGTGACCCAGCAATAATTCTAAAAAATCGGTGCAAAAATTTTGAATGTAATATTATAAAATGATAATTTTTAAATATTTGCACACTATATAATGGTAGAATATGTTGGTAAATTAATTAATTTTTAATGACTTGTGACACCCATATTCTTGCAAATTAATATTTTCATTTCATTTCAAGTCGCGAATAATAGTAATATATATATATATATATATATATATATATATATATATATATATATATATATATATATATATATATATATATATATAAGTGTTTCTGTGTGGTCTATATATATATATTAGCTAACACCCGCCCGATTTGCTAGGCGTCATTTAGATAACCTGCCATTTGTGTTCTCAAAGTAGACTGTTTTTTATTAAAATCGATCAACCATTAATGAATTTTAACAGGGCACACAGACAGACAAAAGTTATACGACTTGTCATTAACGCAATCACATTTTATCATTGTATATAAATTTTATTATCATTTTATCATTCAAAATTACCAATAAAAAAAATGAATGAATTTTCATCAAGATAGTCGCTGTTGCGTTTTTGCTCCCGTTTACTTTAAAGATAATTTTAAACTTTTAGCCGACTCTCCCAACTACAACAACCTAAGTCTCTACCCTCGTCGAGAGTTAAGGTTTACTTCAAACACACATCGGCATTAAGTAAACAATTTTTAAGGTGTCGTTTAAATGCAATTTTGGACTGAATATTTCTGAGTTCTTTCGGAAGATCATTCTAACAACGAGCAGCTTTCAAAGCAAAGGAATTCGACATAAACCCAGAACGATGCAATGGCATGGATAACAAAAGAGAATCACAGGATCGAAGAGAAAAGTGGGAGAGTCGGCTAAAAATTTAAAATTATCTTTAAGGTAAACGGGAGCAAATTTATTAAACAATTTGGTAAATAAATTGCACAAGCTTCTGTATTGTCGACGACGAGATATTGAAAGCCATTGTAGATGAGTGCGATACTTAGTGATGTGATCATATTTATGAAGCGAAAAAATGAATCGAATTGCATTGTTTTGCAAACGATCAATCTTCCTGACAAGATGATCTTTTATAAGTAATACTACTTTGCAGGATGTCAGGGACACATACACATACCTACAAGGGAAAAAATTGCGATTTAAAATTGAAATTAAATTTTACCACAAAAACGTGCTGGGCTGTCGTGGCGTTTTTTTTTTTATAGAAAAGGGGGCAAACGGACAGGAGGCTCACCTGATGGTAAGTGATCACCACCGCCCATGGACAACCACACCATTAGAAGATTTGCAGTTGCGTTGCCGGCCTTTTAAGAAAGAGTAGGCTCTTTTCTTGAAGGTCCCTAAGTCGTATCCGCTTGGAAAAACCCCCGCCGGTAATTGTTTCCACAGAGGAATAGTGCGGGGGAAGAAGTGCCTCGAGAATCGCACAGTTGTGGATTTCCAGACATCGAGATGATGAGGATGAAATTTTGAATTTTGTCGCGATGTCCGTTGGTGAAATTCTGCGGCAGGAATTAATCCAAACAGTTCGTCGGAACACTCCCCATGATAGATCCGATAGAAGATGCACAGCGAAGCCACATCTCTACGCAATGCCAAAGAATCAAGCCGATCAGAAATAGTCCTGTTATTGACGATTCGAGTCGCTCTACGTTGAATGCGGTCAAAAGGAAGGAGCTGGTACTGAGGAGACCCCGCCCACAAGTGAGAGCAGTACTCCATATGAGGCCGGATTTGCGCCTTATAAAGTTGTAGGCGATGGGCCGACGTGAAATACTGTCTGGCCCTGCTGAGAACACCCAGCTTTTTTGAGGCTAATTTGGCCTTGCCTTCGTTGCTCGATATGTCAACTCCAAGAATTTCAAGACTGGCTGTGGCTGTAAGGGAAATATTTTCGAAGCGAGGAGATACGACAAAGGGAGATTTTTTGGTGGAAAACGCGCAAACTTGTGTCTTCTTGGGGTTAAAGTGGACTAAGTTTTGTCGACCCCACTTTGAGGCTGAGGAAAGTTGTTCTTCGATTTCCGACACAAGTTTGTTCCGGCACTCTTTGACATATTGTTGAGAAACTCCGCTGCGGCCAGAGTACAAAGCATCACCCGTACTGTCATCCGCATAGCAATGAACATGAAATCACCACAGAGTATATAATATCAATATTACATACTCTGTGGTTTCTATGAAAATGACAACATCAAGTTGATGTTTATTACGGTGTGGCGTAACGATGAGCATCGCTTTCATATTTGCGTTTACTGTCATTTTTTGCTGAATTTATATTCCAAAAATATTTATTATTCATCTTTATATTTATGACAGATATTTTAGTTTTTTTATTTCTATATCATAAATCATAATTAATAATTAAAAACTACAATATATGCAATTCATTTTTAGTGGACTCCCGTGGTGGACACAAGCCCATGACATTTAAAGGTTTTAGGAAGATTACTAGTACTGTACTTAGATAAATAGTTGGTCTCGCTGTGCTTGACTAGATACCGCCGATGTACTTGTCAAATCCGGCAACAAATACTACGCCGAAACCGGCGTACCCGATTCAGTCGCCAATCACAATGCAAGCTCTAAGAGCACACTACTCACTATTATTCATTTGCACACTGTCATATCACACACACTACAAAATTGAGTTGCCGCATTCACGGAGTTGTTGTTTTAGATAGTGCGGTATTTTGTCAAGCGCTGCGAGACAAATTATTTCTCTATGGTACTGTATTATTTCCAAGGAAGTTACATTCTACCCGGAATGTTCACACGCGCTTCAAAATCGTTCCGAAAAGTACCACGATATGGGTGGAGTGTGTCTTTTTCTCCTAAATAAAGCGCCAATCGCCATATATAAGTACGGCCATGCGTAGTTTGCAAATTACTACTAAGTATTTCTACTAATTTGAGAAACAGTTTTTGCATTGCATAAGTAATTACGTAATAATTTAAATAAGTACATTTTAGAACTCACTATGTTAATTACAATACATTTTATGCTAATGTAATTATCAACGTGTTTGAATAAAAGGGATTTAAAGAATAAAGGGTTTGTAAAAATCTACCATCAGATAGTTTTATTTACACTGGCAATTGCATGAAAGGGATAATAACATCCACTCTTGTCGTTGTCTTGCTCAGAACGTTTTTCCCCTCTGTTATGAAGAAACAAATGTCAACATTATTCGTTACGAAATAAAGTACATATTTATTTTTCAAATATTGCTTTGTAACAATTCCAGTTATAATATACAAGTTCCTTGATTATTTCATCTTAAACATTTAAGGTAATCTTTCCCACTATAGGTGGGAAAAAATATTCGTATGACGTAGGTTTTGTTATAGACAAAACCTACGTCATACGAATATTTATATACGAGTAGTTTAACAATAATTAAGCCCCGTGGCGCATATAAAGCCCAAGGTTCTTTGTCAGCTGAGAGCCGTTCATTAGTTTCGAACAATAGCTGCATATTAATTGGGTATCGGAACTAAGGATCCATCATAGATACACGATAACAAGTGTTTGTTTAGTGTTGCAGGCTTTAGAGGAACCCGTGCAGTCTTTGTAAGTGACTGTTACCTCAGAACTCGGTCGCTAACGAATCGATTTAGATTTTTTGTTTGAAAGGATGTGCTTCAATCCCGTGTTGGTCCAGGTCTGTTTTAAAGAATACACCATGTGCCATTCTGCCAGGCAGTTCATAAAAGGCAAACGATTTGCTATACAAGTTACTAAAACTATCGTGACAGCTAGGTGGTAGGACTCTACCTACTACTGATAATAAAATTGTTTAGTACCTTCTCAAGTGGTTCCTACCTAAACACCCAAAGTAAAAAAAATATTAAATTTAAATTACTACAAATGGCACTCCTAAAGGTAAGAGACAAACATCGTCTATAGACACCGAATATGTTTCTGGTCCGACGTTATCCATGTGGTTGAACTCTACAACAATGTCTATAATCAAAGGCATTTTAACATATTAGAATTAAGTTAAGTGAAATAAGAATTCCTTTGTTTTTTTGCAATTGTAAGTATATTTCTAAAAGTATAGTCAATTTGTCATTTTTACGTTCTTCTCGTATTCTCACTCTTTTGGGTTTGCTGGAAAAAATCTCTTACAGAGATGAGCTCAGCTTTTGTAAAATTTTCTGAAATAAAAATAATAATATGACAATTATGTGTACAATAAAGTATTAAATAAATAAATGCCTCGGCCAGGTTTGGTATCAACGCCTTACCTATTTTACTGCAATAGGGTCAATTCTTATAATTTTTTTTTATAGAAAAGAGGGCAAACGGACAGGAGGCTCACCTGATGGTAAGTGATTACCGCCGCCTATAGACAACTACACTACCAGAGGTCTGGTAATTGCGTTGCCGGCCTTTTAAGTATGAGTAAACTCTTTTATTGAAGGTTCCTAAGTCGCATCCATTTGGAAAAAATTCTGCCGATAGCTGGTTCCACATAAAAGTGGTGCGAGGCAAAAAAAAAACATTATCGTGTTTCGTTTTAGAGGGTAAGGTAGCGGGAGACTTACGCATGTGGCATTACCATTACGCCATCCATACCATTACCATTCAGCAACACACAATTATAGCCCTTGGTTTATAGAAACCATCGAAAAGTAACCATCGTCTATAGAGACGATGGTTACTTTTTCCATTACGAGAGCCATCTGCTTGTTCGCTATCGAGTAATATAAAAAAACTACTCATTTGGTCCCAGCTTCCATATTAGTGTTATCTACACATATCTATACATATAATAAAATCGTAGGAAAGTCAAAACTGTACATTGAATATTTTTATATAATATATATACTTGGGGCGTGATCTACAATCGATATCAAAGCCAAAAATATAGTTTTTAGAATTTTTGTCTGTTTGTCTGTATGTATGTCCGGGATAAACTCAAAAAGTACTGCATGGATTTACTTCAAATTTTGCATGAATATTACTAATAGGTCGGGTCAACATATAGGCTACATATTATCACTCTATCACTTACGGGGGAGATGCTGTGCGGAGTAAACGAAGTCCGCGCGAACGAAGTTGCTGGCAACAGCTAGTACATTATAATATAAATAAAATGCTCTGACTTTGACTTTGACATTTATATTTTATAACAACAGTGTTAGCTTACGCCTTGTAGAAAATGTAACTACTTATTTGTAATTAAAACGAGTAGTTTTACTATGCGTTCAAACTAAGAATAGGATCACGTTTGTTATAAACTTCATACCACAAGTGTGAAATTAGTAATGTCAGCAAACTGGAACTATCTAGTATTGTTCAAATAGATATTTTATTATAGTGCGTTATAGACTATAAACTATATTTTTCTAGCGCGCTACGTTATAGACTATATTATAACCTGTAACTGGAACATTGATCGCGCGTGCCGGCCGAGATAGCGCGTGACTCATTACAGCGTCATACAGCGAGCGATGACTGAGTGCTATAACGCTATAAACTATGTTACAACGTCTAGCGTCTACGGACTAGCACGTTACTCGTTAGATCACGTAGTTCGTAACTTTGTAGGTTATCCATACTAATATTATAAACGCGAAAGTCTGTTTGTCTGTCTGTTACGCTTTCGCGGCTAAACCGCTGGACCGCTTTTCATGCAATTTGGTATGGAAATAGTTGAAGATCCGGTGTCAAACACAGGCTATTTTTTTTTCACAAATTAACCCCTGAAGGGCTGAAATATGGGATAATATGTGTATCAAAAGCTATTGCAACAACACATTTATCTACTCGCGGGCGAAGCTGCGCTGGTCAGCTAGTAATGTTATAAACACGGCCTACGATAGCCGCTAGGTATATAGCACACAGCACCTTCCCCGTAGATGATAGCGTGATAATATGTAGCTTATATGTTGACCCGACCTATTAGTAATATTCAAGCAAAATTTGAAGTAAATACATGCAGTACTTTTTGAGTTTACTCCGCACACATACAGACAAACAGACATAAATTCTAAAAACAATTTTTGCCTTTAATATCGATTGTAGATCACGCCCCAAGTATTCTTTTTAAAAAATATTCAATGTACAGTTTTGACTTTCCTACGATTTTATTATATGTATAGATTACAATAAAATGTTTCCTCATTCAACTAAGCACAAAAAAATACAATAACTTTTAAACTGCAATCGCTGGTATAGACAGCTTTAGCTGTTGTATGTCCCAGTTTCAATACTTTCAATATCCTGTCATCGCGCCACATGCGGGAACGTCCAATATTGGCACATGACACTATCTCCTACACCTAGTTTTATAAGTGACTCATTATAAAAGGAGTTTAATAATCTATAATATTATTAATGCAAAAGTTTGGATGTTAGGATTGATGGATGTTTGGATGGATGGTTGTTTTATTCAATCACGCAAAAGCTACTAAACGGATTTAAGTGAAATTTGGCTCACAGGAAAATGATGACCTGGAATAGGACACAAGTTTTTTATCCTGTAAAAATTAGGTAAACCAATGGGATTCGCCAAAAACAGTGGATTTATTTTAAAAAACTTTTTAAACAAAGAAAAAACGTGGATTTGAAACAACGACAGTCTTTAAGGCAAGATCATTGGTTCAGGTCCAACCGTGTCAAGATGTTTCTTTGTATATTTTTTTACCAAACATGATGTTACAAATTATTTTTGTGTTATAGCACTCACCCCGTGCTTGGGAAACTGGAAAAACCTTAAAAACAACAAAGAAAAATATCGACACGCAGGATTTGAACCTGCGACCAATTCCCTAAAGCCGGGGCGCTCTTC
Source organism: Apodemia mormo (assembly GCA_036924255.1). NCBI lineage: Eukaryota > Metazoa > Arthropoda > Insecta > Lepidoptera > Riodinidae > Apodemia > Apodemia mormo. The sequence continues at coordinate 9,767,761 of JAUPFN010000019.1, forward strand.
CACTGAGCTAGTGTCGACAGGCTCGAGGCGGCGAAATTCCTCTTTGCTATATGATCGATTACGTCGATTGTACTGATCGCTAGCTATACATACGTATAACTAGTTAAATGAGTTCATCGTTACAGATGAAATTCACATTTATAATTTTGATCAGTACTTTCGTATTTCTAATTATTTTTGTGTTATAGCACTCACCCCGTGCTTGGGAAACTGGAAAAACCTTAAAAACAACAAAGATCGATCATATACCAAAGAAGAATTTCGCCACCTCGAGCCTGTTGACACTAGCTCAGTGGAATAGCGTCCCGGCTTTAGGAAAATGGTCGCAGGTTCAAATCCTGCGTGTCGATATTTTTCTTTGTTGTTTTTAAGGTTTTATGATGTTACAAAGTTCAGTTTATGATAAGTTTTTTGAAGAATAGATAATTTATTTACTAGAATTAAACCACAGACCAGATGAATACTAACAGACACGCCATTGGGAAGGAAATGTGTCGCCGTGCACGGCTGCATGGCTCATATGCATATGAGCCATCGCTCCTATCGCTGTCAAAAGTGTCATACATTTGTAGATAATATATTATGTCGTGCAAAAATAGAAATAAACCATGTTGTATCTGTTTCATCGTACCGAATGAGGAGATGACAAGGCTTAAAAGTTATCCTTGAAGTAATTTATTTCATCGGTAAATAGCATAACCCTGTATTTCTGTGTGTAATTGCAAGCTACACTGACAAACTAAGAAAGTGTCACGATGCGTTTATCAGAAAATATAAAGAACACATAACTCCCCAACCCGGAAAATGAACCTGAGACCTCATGTGGTCAACACTACCAGCCACGATGGTAGTGACTCGCATATCCAATCGTCCGCCTCTTGCGAACTGCCTGGCAGAATGGCAGATGGTTTATTCTTCAAAGGAGGCCGGACCTATGCGAGTCACTACCACTGTGGCTCCTAGGTGGTAGAGTTCTGCATTGTCTCGCCCGGGTCTTATACCACCGCCTTGCCTATTCCTGCCGCAATAGCGTCAGTGCTAGTCACTGTCGTGTTCCGATTTGGAGGGTAAGCCGTAAACTTATGCATGTGGCATTAGACCTCGCCACAAGATAGCAACGCACCATTAACATCTTTGGTGTCTATAGGCGATGGTTGACTCTTTCCATCAGGAGACCCATCTGCTTGTTTGCTATTTTATGATATATAAAAAATATAAAAAAAACAACGCGGGGAATTCTTTTTATTCATATAATTTAATATATTTTTACTTAATGTACAAATAAGTCCGAATAAGGAAATACTACTAAAAACATTTTTCAATGGACAAAATTTTAACCTGCTATAAGTTTATTTTTAAAAGTTTTGCTGTCGCTTTTACTTCGACAGTTACATCATGCTGTGTTATGTCTCCAACATCAGGCTCCGGTGTGCTTTGCCAAGCTCAGGCTGATGTGCTGCCAATTTTACTTTTACTAAATCAACTTAACATTTTTGACAAGTTTGTTTTGGACACGAGGGCACTTTATCGAATACTTTTAAAACTTTTTTTATCTTTAAGACCTTTTTTTATTGCAGTTGGCGTGTAGCAAGAACATGTGTTAATCAGACTTTCACTACTGCTCTATAAAACTGTAAATTTTAAGACTATTTACAATATTTATTATGTGGCATTAGACCTCGCCACAAGATAGCAACGCACCATTAACATCTTTGGTGTCTATAGGTAATGGTTGACTCTTTCCATCAGGAGACCCATCTGCTTGTTTGCTATCTTATGATATAAAAAAATGTTTTTAAAAAAAATTTGCCTTTACTATTAGGATTTTTTAATTTTACGTTGTTTTATTGTTTTGTAACACTAGTAATAGTAATAATTATCTAAATAAAGTTGGTAACGTGGTGGTAAGTAAAAACGTGAAATTTAGGTGTCTTTAAAACTGCGGGTACTTCTAAGTTTACGTATCTAATACTTTGCAAAAATATAGCCTTGCGATAGATGGCAACCCGGGCAAATTATTTGTATAACAGATATATGTATCAGATTTTAAAAAATATTACTATCTTATTGGAAGGAAATAATCATCACCTATAGACACCAAAGAAGGTAATGGTGCGTTGCAATCTGCATAACGTTTTTTTATATCATATGATAGCAAATAAGCAGATGGGTCGGTCTCCTGATAGAAATAATCAACCATCGCCGCTAAAGACGTTAATGGTGCGTTGCCATCTTGTGGCGAGGTCTAATGCCACATGCATGCATGTAGAGGTGTGATGGCACTTACGTAAGTGCGTGCATGTGAATTGAGTGAGCACCTTCTAAATTAAATTATAACTATGCCAGCTATTTAATAAAAGCTCTCAAACACTTGTAAAATTAATCTTCCAATTTGTAAAAAAAACCATAACAGATATAACACTTTATGTGTGCTCACTCAATCTCATGGAGGACCACCCAAATCTATGAATGTAATGAGTATACACATAAAGATTCTTAAGTGATTCTGGAGAAAATAATTAGGACATCTGTAAATAAAATTGATACATAAATATCACTTTTGGAAAAAATCTTTATGTGTATACTCAATACATTTGGGCGGTCCTCTGGTAGGATTGAGTGAGCACACATCAAGTGATATGTCTCTTATGTTTTTTTTTTACAAATCGGGAGATTAATTTTACAATAATTGTTTAAGAGCTTTTACTAAATAGATAGCATATTTAAAATTTAATTTAGAAGGTGCTCACTCGATCCACATGCACTACGTGAGTTATTTCCTCTGTTGGTCCGGGCCTCTTTTAAAGAACAGGTCATCTACTATTCTGTCAGGAAGTTTATATAAAGCGAAACATTTCACTACCAACTGACTACTGCATGGCATCCTTTTGCATAATAATATATCTCGACCGGGACTTGCATTTAATATCACCACTTTACCCATTGATATAAAAAACCCTCCCTCCATTGATATAAAAGTCCCGAACAAAACTGACTCTCAAAAGTGTCCCTAATTTCATTTAAGTAGTTATAGATATGACAAAAAAAATGTCTGCATATCCAATCCAACCAAATCGGAACACTAAAGAGACAAGCACTGATGCTATTGCGGCAGGAATAGGTAATGCGATGGTACCAGACCCGGGCGGGACAATACAGAAATCTACCACCTAGTAGCAACGATGTAGCGATTTGTAGTGACTTGTATAGCCAATCGGTCGCCTTTTATGACCTGCCAGGCAGAACGGCAGTTGGCCTATTCTTCAAAGGAGTCCGGGACCAACACGGGTAGAATCATCGTGCTGTCACCACCATTATTTTACTAGTCAGACTTCTCACTGTCTGTTAAAAAATCGACAGTATTAGGTAAGCAAACTAGAAGTATTCGTTTTTATATTGATCAGTCTTACTGAGGTGGTACCAAAGCTAAAAGTTGCAGAATTCTACCTACCTATAATACCTAGTAGACATACGGGGTTACTTTTAAATACCCGCCAAATTTTCAGGGGTTGTTCAGAATCAGTATGTTATGAATTATGTAAAAAAAATTAAAAACATCAAAATTTTATTTTTATTTGACACAAAAAACAAAACGCATGGATATAATTTCAATTACGCGAACTAAAATAATTCAGTCCTCCAAAAAAATTAAAAGTGATCGGGAAAATGTAGTTAGAGCGACATATTACATAATAGTTACTATCGTAATTATAGGTAAAGATGAAATGACACGCACGCTATTACAGAATTCGTTCATAAAACTTGGTGCATCCAATTCATGAATTTAGTGAGATATTTTTTTTAGCAAATATTTTTATATTATCTTACTTATATTACTTATATATTTTACAATAATAATTAAAACGCACTTTCAGTTCAATATTTAGTTCCTAATTTAAAATTTGGCTGGACCTTTGAAAGTGACCATGTATATATACTCTTGGTTGCCATATTACGTGTTAATGCGTCGCTTGAGGCTTTCAAAGCGAGTTGTTATTCTTTTCTGTGTGTTTATTAAACGTTTTCTGAGTTAATTTGGTACTAAAACTAGAAGTATGTGCCTATCTATTGAACAGCCCAAACTCCAATGTGTGGGATATCCGACACTAGTTAAAAATATTGCAGGTTTGTGAAAACAGTTTATCGATTAAGGTATCTATTTGTGAACTAGCTGTTACCCGTGGCTTCGCTCACGCATATTTACTTATTTAACCTTTTTTTTATAAGCTACTTCCCTTATTTTACCCCTTAGGGATCGAATTTTGGAAAACGCTTAAATACGTAATTCATTTTTTTTGTACTTAATTCATACGAAATTTTATGCAAATATGTTCAGGGAATAATAGGTAGATGGGCTACTCTAAAAAATAATGTATCTAACCACTTTGTTGCCGTGACTAATATGTATATTCATCCCAAATTACAGCTTTCTAGAACTAAGAATATCTGCGCTAGACAGCTGCGAACGGACGAATATAGTAAAACTAGGGTTCCTCGTTTACTAGTCCGTATTAATGTGAATGGCAACTATGGAACCCCACATTGCGCAAGACCCGAAAGGCACTTGGCCGATTATATTATTAAGTTTTTATCGTTAACTAGTTTCGCTTTTTATTTTAGGGCTATAAAACTATATAAGAAGTTTAATTATGATACTATTTCAAACTACTTACACCCCTAAAGATCCCTTAAAAAGCAAAATCGGTTGCTTATAAAAACTAAATTAAAAGTGTTTTGTGAAATGGTACAAGTCCGTTTCGACATTAAATAAAATTTGTAAATTTTAGTCTACCAGCAGTTTTAATCAGTATATGAGAAAACTTTATTTAACAACTTCCACTGACCAGGACACATCGGACCGCATCAGAGCGCATTTAAATGAAATTTAACACATATTGAATCCCGGTGGGAACCGACAATACCGCGGAAATGGATTGAATGCGTCTAGACTTCACTGCAGAACATATTGAATTTCAACTTCTGTTTACTGTTGCGTCGTGGTCTAGGGATTAGCCAATCCGGGTCCTGGTTCTATCCCAGGGTCTGGCAAAAGTATTATCGAAGTTTTTTGAAGTTTTTCTCAAAGTCCAAAATTTCAGTTGTAGCTCGAAGTCTGTCATATACACGCTAATTCAATCTTGTACCTTATGCAAGGTCTATTATTGCATAGCTGTTTATGTAACAGCAGCTATTGTTTATAGTTAGAAATAGCTGTCTCTTTCTTTTATTTCTAGATTTTTTCAGTATTCTCATTCATCACTTTTTTAGACTACTCACAATATGATTTTCGTTGTCACCTGACCCGTGTTAGTCCGGAGCTATTTGGAAACATTGGCGATCTGCCATTCTGCCAGGTATCTCTAAGAAACCAAACGATTGGCTATACGTATCACTACCATCGTGAATACTTGAGAATTCTACAACATCTCACCCGGGTAATTACCACGGCCGTACCACGGTCTTACCTATTTCTCCTATAATAACTTCAATATTTACTATCGTATTCAGATTTCAGCTGGTAAGCTTACGAACATCTTTAGTAATTATAGGCGAAAATTGTCTCTTTTCATTAAACTATCTGTCTGTTTTTTATGATATTAAACATAGTAAGTCGTCGCACTTCTTTGCTCTAAAAAGTTAAAGCACAATTTTTATCAATATTCATACCTTCAAAGAATTTCCCTTCCATTTCCGATTTTCCGTAAAATCAGCAATATTCAAAGTACGTTGTTGCACGAATTTCATAAGTTTGGAACTAGACATAAACAACTTTATTTCCTTGAACTTTACGTTTTGACTTGCAAGATATAATTTCAATAACAACTTTGCATCTCGAGGATAGTTGGATTAAATCAAATGGAACGAAGCCAGAGGCTATTTGTTGACCAAAGTTATCTGGATATAACATTTTCTTGAAAATGTGGCTAATTTATGGAAATATTAAGCTTTTATTTGAGAGGTCAGTTTCGTCAGCTTTTTTGAACAAATAATTATGGACTTAAAGTCGCGTGACATATCGACTTCAAAATTTCCAGTACTGACTTAACATTCAAGTACATTTTTAAAGAAAAGGAAGCAAATAGACAGGAGGCTCATCTGGTGGTGTTTACCATCGACCACACATATATGCAACATGAGGCCTTGCAGATGAATCCCCTGCTTTTGGAGATTGATTGATGAAGATATTTTAAAAAGTGAAGTTCTTTAATAAGTTTTTCCGCCGTGTTGGTCCCGGCCTCCTTTGTAGAATAGGCCAACTGCCGTTCTGCCAGGCAGGTCGTAAAAGGCGACCGATTGGCTATCGAGTCACTACCATCGTGGCTACTAGGTGGTAGAGTTCTGCATTGTTCTCGCCCGGGTCTGGTACCACCGCCTTACCTATTCCTGCCGCAATAGCGTCAGTGCTTGTCGCTGTCGTGTTCCGGTTTGGAGGGTAAGGTAGCCGGTAAACTTATGCATGTGGCATTAGACCTCGCCACAAGATAGCAACGCACCATTAACACCTTTGGTGTCTATAGGCGATGGTTGACTCTTTCCATCGGGAGACCCATCTGCTTGTTTGCTATCTTATGACATAAAAAAAAAAAAAAAAAAAAAAAAAATAAGAGAGGAGTAGTGAGGAAAAAACCCTGAGAAATTTACGTTTGAGGATTACCAAATGTTAAGACTGTTAGGGTAAAAAGCTTGAATTTCGACGCGATTTTAATGCTGAAATTCAGCATTAGGAATCAATTGTAACATTTCTTTGGACACGACTCGTGATATATATTATCAAATATTTAAGTCACGTAGCTAGTACTAAGGAGTTTCCATTTAGATATAAAAAATATTAGATACTTCTTACAGAGCCAAATGTGCTTCTTAGTTTGCAAGTTTTGTTAGTATTCAAGCGGTTGACATTAAGAACCTGTTTCAAAATTTAACGCAATTCCAATCTTCCAAGATTCGTGAAACTAATAATCAATTGAAGGATAAATTAATATTCTTAAGTAATATCATTTGACTAATTAAACTCGTAAATATATGAAAGACGAGAAACAGCGCAGGTGTGTTTTATTTATCGGTTAATAATATTGGGTAATAATTTATTAGAATTTATAATACCTCGCGGTTGTACAAATTCAAACTCCAGTATTAATAAGTATTAATTTTGATGTAATTCTCTCATTAAAATATGTTTAAACAATATTCCAAGCTGCTACTCAACCTTTTTATTTCTATGATAATAAACATTTCAAATATAAATATATCAAATAACATATTATTTACAATTCATCGTATGTTGGCTGTGAGAAATTGTACTTACTGAAGGAGGGTGTTCGGTACTCGGTTCTGACATCAAATATTTGAAAAATAGGTACTTGGATTTTGCCCCAATTTTCTAATATTTTTTTTAGTACGGACACCTACGCACTGGGCATAGTTCATTGTTTACACACAGTAATATACAGAAATAGTGATAATATTCGTTAGTACATCGTCGGTGACCATATTTTTCGAATATTTCATTGAGGTTCAGTATTTTTTATAATTTTATTGTTTACATATATATACTAATTCCTTTACAGGCTTGCCTAGTGAGGCAATCAACAATAACAAGCTTATTTACTAATATTAACTAGAAATAGATATTTCAATATTTAAATTTTCAATCTAATTTCGGAGTCGGCTTCGACGATTTTCGTGAAATTTAGTATGGAGCGTTAAACCGATGTAACTAGGTTTTATTTTCTGAAAACGTCATTTATACGAAAAAAAAACCGAGCAACGCTCGTTTATCCAAGTACTGACCATTAAGTATCGTGTCTTCAATTATTTATTTATTTATTAGGGCGAGCGAAGCGAGCCCTACACTAGGCCACTTTCTATGCACTTTTGTGGTACATTTTACTCAAAAATTATTGGACTTTTAGGTTTGTGCTTCGACGTAGTAGTTTAAATTCATGTCTAGATATGTTATTTACCATAAAAATAGAGAGGGAGAGGGAGAGGGAGGGGGCGGGGGAGGGCGGGGGAGGAAGAAGGAGAGGGAGAGGGGGAGGAAGAGGGAGAGGGGGAGGGAGTGAGGGAGGGAGGGAGAGGGAGAGGGAGAGGGGTAGGGAGAGTGGAGGGGTAAGAGGGAGAGGGGGAGAGATAGGGGAAGAGGGGGGGCGGGGGAGAGGGGGAGGGGGAGAGTGAGAGGGGGCAGGGGGAGGCGAGGGGGAGGGAGAGGGGGAGAGGGAGAGGGGGAGATGGGGAGGGGGTGGGGGAGAGGGAGAGGTGGAGAGGGGGAGGGGGAGAGGGGGAGTGGGAGAGGGAGAAGGAGGGGGAAAGGGGGAGGGGGAGAAAGGGAGGGGGGAGAGGGAGAGAGAGGGAGATAGGTAGAGAGGGAGGGGGAGAGAGGGAGTGAGGGAGAGAGGGAGGGGGAGAGAGGGAGAGAGGGAGAGAGGGAGGGCGAGAGAGGGAGAGAGGGAGAGAGGGAGAGAGGGAGGGGGAGAGAGGGAGAGAGGGAGGGGGAGAGAGGGAGAGCGAGGGGAAGAGAGGGAGGGGGAGAGGGAGAGAGGGATAGGGAGGGGAAGAGAGGGAGAGGGAGAGGGAGAGGGAGAGGGGGAGATGGGGAGAGGGAGAGGGGGAGGGGGAGAGGGAGGGAGGGAGAGAGAGAGAGAGGGAGAGAGGGGGGGGGCTGGCTGGCTGGCGGGGAACAGAGTAAATAGAGCGTTAGTTTTAAGTCAGGGTGCCCCTCTTGCCCTGCATAATGATTCCTATAGCTGCCTATGCCTATCCCAACGATATTGTATGAAAGTGAGAGTTGGGTATGTTAGAAGGGCATGAAAGTATAATCAACGCAGGACCAGGTTCGTAATGTTGAAGTGAGAGAGAAGTTATGCTTGAAAGAAAGTGTTGGTGTAAAGATGAGAAAGGGCATGCTCCGTTGGTTCGGACATGTACAAAGATGAAAGATTAACAAAACAGATATACAATGCGAGAGATGAAATACTTTATTATTTATTTTTCTATACATTAAAAGATTATAGACTTTATTATTATAAATAAAGTCTACACATTAAAAGATGTAATTCTCATAAAAATACTTTTCTAACAATATTACTAGATAGTATAACTTTGCGAGCCCCTACAAAGCTTTGCTTTTTGCTAGTTTATTTATTTATTTAGTTTATTTATTTTATTATTTTAACATTTATTATTGTATTATTTTATTTATTTATTTATTTATTTATTTATTTATTTATTTATTTATTTATTTATTTATTTATTTATTTATTAAGTTCATAGCATCGAAAATTATTTTCTGTTTTTATTTTATAGATTCAGCCGCTTGATTTGATTTGATTTACAAGTTTACGCAAACTTTCGCGTGTATCCTTGCAATGACACTGCGCTGGACGAGGGTGGATAATTACTGTGTCCTGGGGTCACTTTAATTTTTCAGATTTTCGCTGAACTTGTTTCATTTCTTACACTATTTTTATGGTTCCGAAGTAAACTATAAGGGATTGTTTCATTATGTCCATTTTTCCGTTCGTCCACTCTGCCGTCCGCAGTCTAGTTCAGAGATCCTTAGTACAAGCGCTGCAAATAAGAAGGTCGATGACGATTTAACCTAAATATACATATTAATCATGGCAACAAGTGATAACATAAAATCTTGAAAAATATTTTTAGAGTAAGCTCTCTCCTTCACATGTAAAGTAGAGATGGTATTTTTTTCCTCCTTTAACCAGTGCGTTAAGCGCGAATATATCCGTCATTGACGGTAAATAGGATAAATGTTTATAGTACGAAACAATAAAAGGCCTCTTCTTAGACCGCATTATTGTAATCGGCGACTTCGAGACCCTGCATTGCGCGTGGCTCGACACGCATTTTACCATTTTTTTATTTTTTTCTTTCAGTGGCGTCGCAAGGGCACACGTGAACGTTCGAGGAAATTTTCAAATTAAGTAGTTTTCTTCGATGTTTACTTTTACTCGATTATAAGTTGAAATATCTATGATGTATTCTCGAATTACATGGAGTATTTAAACGATGAGTCACAAATAACTTTTTAGATTGATTTTCCTTGCCTTCGTAACAATCGACACTAAAAGGCAAATAGATTCAAGATAAACAACAAACGGGAGAAGGCGTGACTTTATCTTATATATCACATATAAGTAGATATAAGATGGACACACGCCTCATTGTCGCGTTCCCGAGTCTACAGTCTAGGTCATGCTCTATTTTGTAAGTACAGTCAACGGAATACACATCATTTTATACAATGTGATTTGTTATACTATTATATAAAAGCCATTAACCGCCCCGTTGGTCGAGTGATTAGCAAACCTAACTACCAATCTATGGGGCACGAGGTCGACTCCCCACAGGGACAAATATGATAAGCATAGATGTTTGTATTTCTGGGTTTGTTATCTTTGTTACAGTAATTATAATTTAAGTATCGTTGGCTAATACACATTACACAAGCAAATTATTTGCTTATTTTAAGATTATTAGATCTATTCGTGTAATTTTTCCAGCAATATTTATTTATACATGAGGCACACTAAAAGTTTTGCACTTTTAGCAAATCGGAACTATTTGAATTTTGAATGTTATATTTTTAAAACGTTGCAACCTTCTTAGTAATAAAAAAAAGCAATTGGCGGAAAATAGTTTGTCAATTTTTTTATCACACATCAAAGTTGTACGTACGCAACGAAAATGGAATTAAGTCGAAAAGATTTTAGAACGATGATTTTTATGATTTTAAAAGTTCTCTTTCTTCGCAAGACTGTGCCGCTCGTCTTCAAAATGCTTTTGGGAGAGAAGCACCGTGTTTGAGCACCTAAGGCGATGGTTTGCTGAATTTGAGTGAGGTTGAGTTTCATGATAAATTTCGTGAAGTAGCGAAGTGAAGTAAAGAAAATAGTGTGGCTACTGTGAGGCGGTTAATTGAAGAAAACCCTCTACTAATCGAACAACAAAACATAGTCATTTTTAGCTTCCGAAAAAGTATATCTCACCACTCATCCAGCACACAGCCCCGACCTAGCACCCTGTGATTTCTGTATTTTCCTCAAAATCAAAGATTTGATGAGAGGTTTTACTTTTACCAACTCCGAAGAGGCAGTGATAGCGTTCAATCAGCACGTAGAAAACATGCCTTCAGATCTGTGGTCCTCCTGTTTTAAAAAATGGTTCGATCGCATGAAAAAATGTTTCAAATGTAAAGGAAATTATTTTGAAAAGCAATTAACATAATATTTTGGTTATAACATGTTGTTTTTTTAAGTTACGCAAAACTTATAGTGTGACCTACGTATTTATTTATTTATATTTATTGAACCACATGCAGAATGTATAGGGTACAAATGGCAAGCTTAATGCATAAAGCATTCTCTACCAGCTAAACCGTAGGGCTAACCAGAAAATCACAAAGAGTGGAATTATCTTAAATCTAGATTAAATAATATATACATACATTCATACGTATATACATATAAAAATACTTATATAAATGTCTATAACAAATAAATACCTATATATGTATATAAATAATATAACGGTAAATAACATGAAAAAACAAATGTATATGTATATGTTGTAACAACTTATACAGATATTCAAGACAGCAGCTTTAGATTTTTAAATGTACTCTTCAAAGCTGGTACTATTGTATCTGCTTGTTTGCTATTTATATAGCAAACAAGCAGATTGCTTTCCTGATGGAAAGAGACAACCATCGCTTATACATACCAAAGATTATAATGGTTCTGTAGCGGTTCAAGCAAGCTACAAATGCTACCTAGGTACCTACAAAAAAAGAAGAAAAAAGTCCTAAATCGCGATATCACAATTATTTATCTTGCAATATGTACATATAAGTTTCAACATATTTCGAACGGACTTTGGTCCCCAGTCAATACGCCTTGCTTGGCTAGAAAGATCTTTCTTTTCCACATCTTTACGTGACGTCATCGACCTTCTTATTTGCAATATTCAAAAGTGACTTTACTTGGCGCTATGCTTGCTTATCCGAGAGTTTTTATATTATTATAACCACGGGGTTATAATTCTCCACCATTATATTCCAGACTGTTTAGAAGATTTTTGTAGTTAAAAAACTAATAACTCTCTCCGACTTAGGAATCAAGCCTGAAACCTTCTTGTGACCGTGTAATTTAAGCTAAATATAATTTCATTAAACTAAAGAAATAGGAATTTGAATTAATTTCTTGGTTTATTCGCCGTTATAATATTACAAACACTGAGTAAACAAACTATATACCTAATAACATACCAATTGCTCAGTTAACACATCAGACTAATAGATCTTATAATAACCTGCAAGAATTAAAGTGATTAGAACTGATCAATCCAGTAAGCTGTAACACCCGCGCTACCAATATCGATTTTGAATTAGCCAATCGCATCACCTTCACCACCAATTCACCAATGGTTGAAAAATAATAACACGGAATAGGAATTTCGATAAAGCTTTCATGTTAGTTATTTAGATTAAAAACTAAGATTATGAGGCGGTAGGTTCGAATTCCAGGTCGAGCTATAACAACGCCACTGAGATTTTTTAACGAACGGAATTGATTATTTATTTTTTGGAATATCTGTATCGTTGCTGGATGCGAAACAGAAACATTAGCACATAAAGATGTGCATAAAATGTGCATGTGAGAATATAGTTAGAAGTTTATAGAAATAAAAAAAAATTTAAAGCTAAACTAATGAGCGAAAAAATATTTATTCGCCAGTGAAGTGGTCTGAAACAATTTCACTGGAAATAGAAGATTGTCTGGCTTTTTGCAAGTATTATACATTCATTGAACCCGCTCAACAAAATTTCAGCGTATTCCATTTAAATTCCCAGTACTTTGTTTCATTTTTATATAGAATTTCCCAATATTTTAATACATGTAACATAATGAAGTCTAATGATTTCAATAGGATTCTTTTGAAAAATAGACCGTCAGCTATTTTTTCTGTTCAGAGACAAAGAAAGGTTTGGCAGATCAAACCATTATGAGTCGAAAAGTAGAATTCTGAATTGTCTTAAAGGACATGGTAGTTATAAAAATAATAATAATGATCATGACGTACTAATCCATACTAATATTATAAATCGACACGTCCCAAGAACAAAATCGTACGGAGAGATCAGACGAAATTGGTTTTATAATAAAATTCGCGTTAAACACGCTTAAATCCAAAAGACAATATATTTTTTATAGTTATTGGTCTTTTGTTTTTGGAAATGCTCAAGTGAACATAATCTTATGTGCAATGTACTCCCACAAACAAATATATTGTAATTTGGTGGTCTTGCAGGTATGATTTTGTTCTTGGGACGTGTCGAAATGCGAAAGTAACTCTGTTTTTTGTCTCTTCGTCAAGCATAAACCACTGAACCGATTTAAATGAAATTTAAACAAAGATAGTTTGAAACTCGAGAAATGACAAGATTTCTCGAAATTACTCGAAATCATTTGTTTTTATAATAGGTTAAAGGTTAAAAAAATACTGAAGTTCTGTACAAACAAAGTACTGGAAATTTAAACGTTGTACCGGAAATTAAATTGCACGCAACAATGTGAGACAACCATCGCATATAGACACTAAAGATATATATATTTTTTATATCATAAGATAGCAAACAAGCAGATTAATCTCCTGATGTAAAGAGTCAACCATCGCCTATAGACACCATAGATGTTAATGGCACGTTGCTATCTTGTGGTGACATCTCATGTCACATACATAAGCTTACCGGCTACCTTACCTTTCAAACCGGAACACGACAGTAAAAGCAAAAACGCTTTTGCGGCGGGAATAGGTAAGGCGGTGGTACCAGACCCGGGCAAGATAATGTAGAACTCAACCAACTAATAGCCACGATGGAAGAGGTAGAAAAAATACTGAAATTCTGTATTAAAAAAGTACGGAGAATTGAAAAAAAATTACCGGAAAAGTTGATTGCATACAGCATTGTGAGTATTGACGTTATTGCAACAGGAATAGGTAATGCGGTGATACAGAAACCCGGTGAGATGTCGCAGTACTCTACCACCTACTAGTCGCGGTGGTAGTGATATGTACAGACAACAGATCGCCTCTTCGACGATCTGCCTGACAGAACGGCAGTTAGTCTATTCTTCAAATGGGGCACACACCAATTTGGTATAATTCAAGAATCACATAATCGATGTTAACGAAAATTAGTAGACGTGTGAGACTTGTGACGTGGTGATAGAGTTTAGCAACGTCGACCCCCCCGGGCGACCACCGCCTTACCTATTCGCGCCGCAATAGCGTCAATGTTTGTATTCGTCGTGTTTCGGTTTGGAGGGTAAGGTAGCCGGTAAGCTTATGCATGTGGCATGAGACCCAACTACAAGATAGCAACGCATCATTAATATATTTGGTGTTAGTAACGTCTTTGGTGTAATAAAAGATTTTGAATCTTTTTTTATTACTTATTAAAAGTTAAAATATCTCCCCCCCCCCCCCCCGTTAAAAGCTAAAAACCAGAAGATGGCTCTCCCAATGGCAAGAGTCGTCTCTAGACACCAAAGATGTTAATTGTGCGTTATCATATCAAATAGCGCAAATAGTGCTAGTCACTAATGTGTTCCGGTTTGGATAGTAAGATAGCCGATAAACTTATGCATGTGACATTAGACCTCGCCACAAGATAGCAACGCACCATTAACATCTTTGGTGTCTATAGGCGATGGTTGACTCTTTCCACAGGAGACCCATCTGCTTTTTTGCTATCTTATGATATAAAAAAAATCACGTTGCACTGATTTTTGTTGGTTGACTGGAAAATCAAATCACTATTTCATTAATTCAGCGGAAATCCATAATTAAAAAGGTGAAATTAATTAAATTTGCTATTATTTAATTATATTACTATTTAATTACAGTTTGCGGACTGTTCTATGTGACCTCCGCCATAGCACTGAAAATAAAGACGTAGGTTTTATAAATGGACTAGCTGACCCGGCAAACGTGGTTCTGCCTTTTTAACTTCTCTTATTTTTTCTATATTTTCTCACCTTTTAAACCTTCCTGGACTTCAACAATAAATTCAAAACCAAAATTAGCCAAATCGGTTCAGCCGTTCTCGAGTTTTAGCGAGACTAACGAACAGCAATTGAGTTATATATATATATATATATATATATATATATATATATATATATATATATATATATATATATATATATATATATATATATATATATATATATATATATATATATAAATCAATCAATGAAAATTAGCCAAATCGGTTCAGCCGTTCTCGAGTTTTAGCGAGACTAACGAACAGCAATTGAGTTATATATATATATATATATATATATATATATATATATATATATATATATATATATATATAAATCAATTGCTGTTCGTTAGTCTCGCTAAAACTCGAGAACGGCTGAACCGATTTGGCTAATTTTGGTTTTGAATTTATTGTTGAAGTCCAGGGAAGGTTTAAAAGGTTTTATAAATGGACTAGCTGACCCGGCAAACGTGGTTCTGCCTTTTTAACTTCTCTTATTTTTTCTATATTTTCTCACCTTTTAAACCTTCCCTGGACTTCAACAATAAATTCAAAACCAAAATTAGCCAAATCGGTTCAGCCGTTCTCGAGTTTTAGCGAGACTAACGAACAGCAATTGAGTTATATATATATATATATATATATATATATATATATATATATATATATATATATATATATATAAATCAATATATATATATATATATATATATATATATATATATATATATATATATATATATATATAACTCAATTGCTGTTCGTTAGTCTCGCTAAAACTCGAGAACGGCTGAACCGATTTGGCTAATTTTGGTTTTGAATTTATTGTTGAAGTCCAGGGAAGGTTTAAAAGGTGAGAAAATATAGAAAAAATAAGAGAAGTTAAAAAGGCAGAACCACGTTTGCCGGGTCAGCTAGTCCATTTATAAAACCTACGTCTTTATTTTCAGTGCTATGGCGGAGGTCACATAGAACAGTCCGCAAACTGTAATTAAATAGTAATATAATTAAATAATAGCAAATTTAATTAATTTCACCTTTTTAATTATGGATTTCCGCTGAATCAATGAAATAGTGATTTGATTTTCCAGTCAACCAACAAAAATCAGTGCAACGTGATTTTTTTTATATCATAAGATAGCAAAAAAGCAGATGGGTCTCCTGTGGAAAGAGTCAACCATCGCCTATAGACACCAAAGATGTTAATGGTGCGTTGCTATCTTGTGGCGAGGTCTAATGTCACATGCATAAGTTTATCGGCTATCTTACTATCCAAACCGGAACACATTAGTGACTAGCACTATTTGCGCTATTTGATATGATAACGCACAATTAACATCTTTGGTGTCTAGAGACGACTCTTGCCATTGGGAGAGCCATCTTCTGGTTTTTAGCTTTTAACGGGGGGGGGGAGATATTTTAACTTTTAATAAGTAATAAAAAAAAGATTCAAAATCTTTTATTACACCAAAGACGTTACTAACACCAAATATATTAATGATGCGTTGCTATCTTGTAGTTGGGTCTCATGCCACATGCATAAGCTTACCGGCTACCTTACCCTCCAAACCGAAACACGACGAATACAAACATTGACGCTATTGCGGCGCGAATAGGTAAGGCGGTGGTCGCCCGGGGGGGTCGACGTTGCTAAACTCTATCACCACGTCACAAGTCTCACACGTCTACTAATTTTCGTTAACATCGATTATGTGATTCTTGAATTATACCAAATTGGTGTGTGCCCCATTTGAAGAATAGACTAACTGCCGTTCTGT